>ML363902.1:0-25115 GCA_005239505.1 Nicotiana paniculata | reverse complement strand
GGGGGAAGGAAGAAGCTTGTCGATTGAGTATATTTAGTAGGCATTTGGGCATAAAAATTACTCTTCCGTCTCAATTTATGTGAACTCTTATAATTGGGCAAATAATTTAAGGAAAAAAAGATGACTTTTGAATTTGGTGTAAAAGAAGTCACATATATTTTGTGTGATGATAAATAATTGTATAAAAGTAAATTATTTCCAAATAAAAAAAAATGGGCCATTCTTTTAAGCACATATTAAAAAGAAAAATTTCATGAACAAACACATTTTTTATTTAAAAAAAGAATTTTTTTTAATGGACAACTGGGTCCTTAATATACCTTGGATACTTTGAATTGAGTATATTCTTCTGCCCATATTTCCTCCATGCACAACCATCTTCCACTGTTGCAGATTCTCTCATCCATGAACCTGATGTTTTCCTGCAAACCCCAAATTAAGCTCATTAGTTTAATTTAAACATGCATATTATATGTGATGGTAATTAACTAGGAATTTAGGATAAGTTGCTACAATATTATTGATCCATTTCTAGTGACACACTTCTATAGTTGAAGACTTTTTCTTTTTTTAAAATCTTAAAGCTCTCATTTGAGTTTTAATGACATGTTCTTGTAATCATATATAAAAATGGTATGTGCCGTACCAAATCTAAACCCAATCAAACACAACGTTGAAAAATACTTAATTAATTACCTTCTCTTGTAGCAACCTCTGCAATCTTTCCCTCCTTGTTTGTCCTTCTTCTTCTTCTTCTTCTTCAATTCATCAGAAGTAGAATAATCTTTGGACTTCCGATCATCGCAATCAGCTTGATCAACCTCCTCGATCTGGAATGCTAAATCCCAAGTATTTAACTCAGTGATAGCTTCACTAAAAGATCTCCAAATTTTGAGAAGAAGTTCATCAGCTGAAACTGACCCATGATCTGCAATAGGGTGTTGAAATAATGCTTGAAGTTGGGTTGCAAATCTTTTTCCTTCAACCAGTTCTTTGATCACTCTAATTTTACGTTGGTTTTGATGAACTAATGGCTTCTCCATTTTAACTTAAATTTAGTTTTTTTTTTTTTTTTTTTTTTTTTTTTTTTTTTTTTTTTTTTTTTTTGTGTGTTTTGGATAAGAAGTGAGAATTTGGTAGTGTTATTTAAGAGTGAAATGGAGAAGATGAAGGAAAGAGATAAGAACGTGACAGGAAACTCCGAGGAAGCACTGACAAATAGGAAAAAGAAAATCTAGAGGCTTTTTTTTTTTTTTTAAATTCTTCTAGAATTTGATGTCAGCAAGTGACTCCAATAATGACGTCAAAATATTTTTTGTTGGCTAATTTATGGTAGTACTAATCGGTTTTGCCCTATCATTTTATTAATCTTGGACAAGTCTGCCGACAAACGTGCCCATCTTTCTTCTCTTTTTCTTCGACATCTTTTCCTTTATTATAACAACAACAAAACTCGATCCCCTCTTGAGGTTTTAGTTTTAACACATACCTTATTTATAATTTCAAATATTACAGAAGAACTCTCTTCTGTAGTATTTTTGTGCTACAAAACCGTTTTGTAACTTAAACATGGAAAAATTTGTCCCTTTATTTTAATTTAATTTATGTTCTCCGTTTTTACATAAACATATTAACTGTTGTTATCATTAGATGCATGTATTTATTCTTCACTTCATTCAATGTATAATGTTGTTAGCACTATCGAAAAAAAAAATTTCTCCGTAGGTATTCAAACTTCAAAAAAATAAAAGAAATTTTTGACCTCTAAATCCTAATATTTTACTTATGTAAATAGGATTATTTTTCAACGAATGGTGGTCAATTGAGCACCCTTATAAGAGTGTAGCTTCATCCCTGGCTACGGTATAATTTAATTTACAAGTACCAAAACTAGCTCTTACACTCTTTTACTACTATTTATATAGAAAAACTATATTCTCAGCATTTATGAAATTATAATCTAATCCTATCATCTTTTATTATACTTTTAAAATAATATTTATAAGTAAATACAAAAATACACATGAAAGTAATTAAGATTTTAATGGAAAAGGGAAAACAAGCCTTAAAAGGAGTGGATCACTATCTTTTTCATTTTTTCGTTTTCCAATTAGATTTCTTCGTTATTTTGTGTGTCCGGATATAACTTCAAAATGAACGAACGGACTAAATACATGCATTCAATAGCACATATAATAATCAAAACAAAGAGTTAATTTCTTTGTAGTCAAAGTAGAAGAGATTATAATATTAACAAAGGGTACACCTACTAATTTTAAGTTAAAAATAGTTGTGTTACACTTGTATTAAATTTTTGGAGGTGGTGTACTACAAGTCGAAATCTCTGAGGAAATTTGTGAGATTATTTTTCCTTATTTCATGCCTTATCATAGATTGATCTACGCTTAATTTATGTGAGACAAGTTAATAAAGATCCAAACTCAAAAGTTTAATCAAGAGCTAAACAGAATTAATCAATTCGCATAAACTGAGTTCCTTTCTAAGAAATATGATTGAATATTTAATTAATTCTTCATGTGGCCTTCTAACCCACAAGTATGGTTCGTTGCACTTGATTTATATATCATTGTCTGACAAGTATGCGTGACCATTAGGGAAAAAGAGAAATGCCTTATTTTTTCCTTGTTTGATAAATTAAAGTGGGAGAGAAGTAGGTAGGGTAATAAATAACAATTGTTGGATCCGCTGTTTAACCAAAAATAGACTTCTCGGCCAAAGTCAATATCTAAAAGAAATCGGACTACTGATAATCAAGATTTATTTCACATTTCTAACAATTTGAAAGAAAAGATCAAGGAATGGGAATAATTGATAAAGAAAATATGAAATGAACTAATAATCACTCCCAAAATTACGGCTTAGAACTTTGAGAGTAAAGCAAAGAATAACTGTATAAATTTCAATAATAATTATTTTCTTGCCATTACAAATGACATTTTAGTTCTTATATAGGAGCATACAATTATAACAGTCCTCTTACTTAATTTTGGCTCACTAATGATGCTAATTGCCTTGATTTTCCATTACCATTTACAACTGTAACTGAAATATTTATGATTAAAGATTACTTGTAACTGCATCGATTTCCCTTCCTTATTTATGATAGGTTTGTGTATCTTCTTTTCTTCACAGCCTTTATTTATTTCGTTCTTATTTCTCTTTTTACAACTGTCAGGTCCGGTTTTTTCCTCAGTGTAACCCCGTGGGTGTTTCTCTCGTGCCCTTTACGCATTCTTTAACTCGTCTAATTAAGAACGCCACTTGTCGTTACATTGATATTCCACATACCATGCCCCGTCAGCTTATTGATAGTCCACATGTCATGTCTTTTTTCACTAATATAAATAGTCCCCCCACTTTCTGAATATTCTCAATTGAATATTCGGGAAGTGGTAAGTTTTTATGGCGGGAATTTTTTGCCGCCGTTTCTCGAGTATCATTAAGCCTCATTTAGAATATGTCACATTTATTTAATGCCCATGCCATGTGGCTTCTTATGATTGGTTCTGCAATTTCTCGGCGCTTTTTTTAGGATTTTTTTTGCGGCTGTCACGAAGTGAAGGTTCCATTATGACACTTTATAATGACCAATTTTAACGACGATTGTATCTCCTTATAAATACTTCATCCTTTTTGATTTCTTGAAACCTTTTTCCTTCTTCTCTGTACCCACCATCTTAACACTTCTTCGTATTTCTGTACCTTTTCTCTGTATTTTCTTTGTTAAACATGTCTTCTTCAACACCAGACCATCGCATAGTTGTGATCGTCGACGAGCTTGCTCCTTCTGCTGCCTCTACTTGGAGTAGGAGAGGTGGTAGACTCCGCAACCTTGGTTTGTTATCTACTCATGGTTCTTCTTCTCTAAGTAGTTCCGCCAAGCCATCTTCTTCTAGACCTAGGGCTCCTTTGACCCCTAGATCTTCTTCTAAAAATAAGGACTTGAATGAACCTATGCATGAGCCTATGGTTTCTGAGATTGTTCCACAAGAGTTTTCTGTTGTGTCAGATCGTGAGACCATGAAGAATCAAGTTTCTTCTATAGCTTCCCTTAACTCTGCTGAACTTTACCCAAGTTTAATCACTCATGGTATTCTTTCTTTAGTTCGACGAGAATATCATTGGACACCATATTTCCCAGTTTTAATTCATGGCATCAATCAAAGAATGACGTAGACATGAAAAGGAAATAATTTGAGGAAGTTTTATATTTTGAACTTTCAAATAAATAGATTTCATACAGCATTTTCAAAATTGTTCATACAACACACTCATAATTTCTTCCATTGTAGCAGGTTTACAAATTCGGGTCTATTCTACCGTTACTAAATTTGTGGCCTTAACCTACAAACTCGTGGGAATATCTTGCATATTTTTTGCGAGTTCGAACTCCTGTGAAAAGTTTTCAAGGTTTTCTTCAAGGTTTTGATTCAGGCTAAACTATGTCCCTGTTTCCTTTTCCTTACTTTTATATGCATAGTCCCCCCCTCCCAGTGTTGGAGCTTTGAAATATTAAATTTGAACATTAGATCACTCCTTTATTTTGGTCCTTTCCCTGAAAATGAAAATATAAACGGGACTCGGAGGTAATTTCTTAGATGATGACTGCATAACCCTTTTCCCTATAAACGGGATCCCTATATGGGCCTTCCCAATTTGGGCTCAATTTTCCTGCATTCGCTGATTTTGTTGATCAGAACACCTTTTTGAGGACGAAGTCGAATCTTGAAGTACCTCAAAAAAGCTTTCCTGTTATAATATCGTTCAATCATCTGTTTTTGAGACGCCATTCAAATTAATGTTGCTTCTCTCCTTTTTTCTAATAAACCCATATTTATCTGCAACTCTTCCTTAGATGCCTCTTCAGTGGCATCCGTGTACCTCGTACTTGGTTAACCTATATCTACCGGAATCAAAGCTTCTGCACCATATACAAGTGAAAATGGAGTCTTCCCGTACTAGTTTTTGCAGTTGTTCGGTAAGCCAATAACAACCCTGGTAATACTTCTGGCCATTTGCTTTTTGATTGTTCCAATATCTTCTTTAAGTTATTGATAGTAACTTTATTTGTTGATTCAGCTTGTCCGTTGGCAGCAGGGTGGTAAGGTGCGGATTTTATTCGTTTGATTTGCCAACTTTGGAAGAATTCTTTGATTTTCGCGCCTATGAACTGTGGGCCATTGTCACATACAATTTTCTATGGAACTCCAAATCGACATATAATATTTCGCCAAATGAAATCCCTGACTTCTTTTTCCCGCACCTGTTTGAAAGCACCTGTTTCTACCCATTTTGATAAATAATGTATTAAAACTAACAGAAATCGTACCTTTCCTTTAGCTTGAGGCAACGACCCTATGTCCATGTCCTATTTCATGAAGGGCCACGGTGAAATAATTGAATGTAACAGCTCTGCCGGTCGATGCATGTTATTGGCATATCGTTGACATTTATTGCACCTAGCTACAAAGTTTCCTGCTTCTTTTTCCATTTTTGGCCAATAATATCCTGCTCTTATTACTGTTTTCACCAACAATCTTCCCCCGACGTGATTACCATAGTGACCCTCATGTACTTCTCTCATTACTTACTCCATTTGTGATGGACTGAGGCACCGTGCTAAAGGTCCACCAAACATTTTGCGATATAAATTTCCACAAATTAAGCAGTACCAAGCAGCTTTCTACCATAGCAATTGTGACTTCTTCTTATCTTTAGGCAAGATACCATACTGCAAAAAGTTCACAAATTCGTTTCTCCAATCCCAAGTTAAATTATTAAAATTTACCTCACTCTTGGCTTGATCAAGTGCCAAATGAAACAAATATATCTCAATGGCATTTTATGCATTTGTTACATCCTTGGCAGACGCGAGATTTGCCATTGTGTCTGCTTCTGCATTTTTCTCCCTGGGTATTTCCACGACTTTCATGTCTGAAATTGTCTTAGCAATTCTCGTACCTTTTTTAGGTATTGCTGCATTCGCCTCTCTCTTGCCACAGCAGTCCCTGAATTTGATTAACCACCAACTCGAGTCACTTTTGATCACAATTTGTTTGATACCAAGTTCTCGTGTCAATTCCAAGCTTGCAATCACAACTTCAACTCTGCCTCATTGTTAGTGATTGGATAACATTTTATTGCTTGTCTTATGACTTCACCTGAGGGTGGAATTAGAACAATTCCTAAACCAGCTCCTTTAACATCTGAGGAATCGTTAGTAAACAGAGTTCAAGTCCCCAGACTAGCTCCGGTAAATAACTGTAGTTCTCTCTCTGTCTTAGGAACTAAATCCGCTACGAAATTTGCTAACACCTGCGATTTTATTGCAGTTCTAGGCTGATATATGATATTATACTCATTGAGTTCTATTTCCCATTTAGTTAGTCAACCTGATAATTCTTGTTTATGCAGTATGTTTTTTAAGGGGAAAGCAGTTGTAACAGAAATAGGATGACATTGAAAGTAAGGTCGTAACTTCCTAGATGCCATAATATACTCTAACGCGAGCTTTTCTAGGTGTGGATACCGTGTATCAGCATCTAATAAAGATTTACTAGCATAATAAATTGGGGATTGCTTACTTTATCTTCTCGTACCAACATCGCACTTACCGCATCAAGGTAAATGAGCAATCTTTCACCGTATTTTGGTTTGTCCAACAGAGCGGGTTTGATAGATACAATTTTAGGTCCTTGAGAGCTTGCTGGCACTCGTCAGTCTATTATAACTTATTTTGATTCTTCAGCAATGAAAAAAATTTAAAACATTTTTCTGATGACTTTAATATAAACCTCCCCAGAGCTGTTATCCTACATGTTAATCTCTGCATTTTTTTCTTACTCGTGAGTATGTTCTGGTATATCCTCAAAAGCTTTGATCTGTGCGGGATTCAATTCATTACCTTTGTTAGAAACAAGAAAACCCAAAACTTACCTGACGCCATACCAAAAGCATATTTTTCTTAGGTTTACTTCATGTTGTACTTGCGGAGAATCTCAAAGGTGTCTGACAAGTGTTTAAAATGGTCCCCCTGCTTGTGTCGACTTGACCAACATATCATCTATGTAGACTTCCATAGTTATTCCCAGATGTTCTTGGAACATTTTAGCCACCAATCTTTGATATGTAGCTCCAGCGTCTTTCAAGCCAAATGGCATGACATTGTAACAATAAATCCCTCTGTCTGTGATAAACGAAGTTCTTTCTTCATCTAGAGGGTCCAATTTTATTTGGTTATAACCTGAAGATGGGTCTAAAAAACTTAAAAGTCATGACTTGTAGGAGAATCAATTAATTGATCTGTATGTGGTAAAGGAAATGAATCTTTAGGACAAGCCTTATTTAAATCAGTATAGTCTACGCAAACTCACCATTTTTCATTCTTTTTTGTAACCACAATGGTATTGGCTAACCAATCAGGGTACTTTACCTCTCGTATTGAACCAATTTTTACAAGCTTCTGTACCTCATTAAGCCTCCTACTTCCTTTTCTTCTGCTTAATAGGTAGGTATGAAGGATCCTCATTCATCTTATGAGCCATCACCTCCGGTGGTATACCTGTCATATCTGAGTGCGACCAAGCAAAGCAATATGAATTAGCTCGTACAAATCCAATTAACTTACCTTTCATTTCTATGCTTAAATTTTCTCCGATGTAAACTTTTCTGTCTGGCCAGTGGACAAATAATATTATAGCTTCGAGCTCCTCGGTAGTTGTTTTAATATTTTCATTTTCTTCTGGCTCTTGAATAACATCGGGTCTCGAATCAACATCAGTTTGTCCTTGCATGTCTTCAGTTGGGGTTTTTGCAACAGTGTCCTCAACCAAATTCTATAATTGCAATTTCTCGTTTGCATCATTGGCTACCATGCTTGCGATCACCACTGAGTTGATACTTTTTGAAGCTTGTTGATCTCCACGGATTTGACGGATTCCCCACTATGAAGGAAATTTGATAACTTGATGTAATGTGGAAGGGACAACGTCCATATCATGAATCCACGGTCTTCCCGGAATTATATTATAGGTCATGTCCACGTCTATCACCTAGAACTTTGTATCCTTGATGACCCCTTCTACAAATGTGGTTTGTATAACTTCCCCATTTGTAATAACGCTTGAATATCAAACTCGGACAATGACCGCGCTTTTGATACGACCTTATCATTAGCTTGCATTTCATTTACCACCATGAGTAAAATGATGTTCACTTAGCTATTTGGATCAATCAAAACTTATTTTACGTTAGTATCATGTACAAGTAAAGATATTACCAGTGCATCGTTGTGAGGAATCACCAAGTCGTCCGCATCCTCATCATTGAATGTTATATTGTCACTATCCAAGACCTGGCAAACTTGCTTTCCGTGAGTGACCGTGACTTTTGATGTCTTTTTTGTGGCTGTATATGTTACTCCATTGACCTCATCTCCCCAAGTTATTACGTTGACTGTTCTTTTTGGTGATGGAGGTTTTGGGGGCTCTTGTATGTTCTTCATGTATGATTGTCTTCCTTTCTCACTGAAGAGATCTGTAAAATATCCCTGCTTCAAATGCTCGACCCCTCCTTGCAGAAGCCTACAATCTGTTGTTCTATGGCCATGATCACTATGAAATTCGCACCAAAAATTTGGATTTCTTTTTCTTGGATATGATCTCATTTCTTTATTCCATCGCACCTTATCCCCCATCCCTCTTAAAACAGCCACTAACTCGGAGGTACTGATGTTAAAGCAGCAATCTCATATTCTTACTTGCGTATTGGAATCATTGCTTCGGTCATCTCGTTCCTTTTTGAACCTGGATGAAGGACTCCTGTATTTTTGCCTTGGATCAAATTGTGCACTCTCCTATTTAGATCGAGAGTCTCGCCCTGCAGGTCCCATGTACGGCTCGTATCTGTTTTTACCAAACCTTCTTTCTGATTCTAAATGTCTCGATCCTGGCCTCTCATCAGCCCTTGGTTGTGCGACCGTATCTTCTTCTATCCGCAACTTCGTACTGTACCTGTTGTACACATCGTTCCAAGTTGTTTCCGGAAATTCTCGAAAGCTTTCTTTCAGCCTCCTCGTGGCTTCTAAACTTTTCTCGTTCAAGTCGCTTGCAAATGCCATAGTCGTCTAGTTATCAGGTTGTCCCGACCCAATTTACCCTTCATTGGGTGTCGTGATGGCACCTAGTCTTTGGTACTAGGTAAGCCTAACATTATCATAATAACAACAATATTTAAACTAACATATGACAATTACGAAATAGAAATCTCTATACAATTTTACAATCCCAAAACCGGTAGTACAAGTCATAAGCTGTACTGAGTTTTCTAAATAAACCTCTAAATACAATTGTTTCGAACCAAGGATAAATAGTGTAAATACAACATCAGAAGGTGACTCTGAAGCCTGTGAATGCAGCAACAGGTTTACCTTGAGTCTCCACAGCAAAATCCGCACAGCTAACAAGAAATCGACTAACTCCGATAACCTGGATCAACACCCAAATATGCAGAAGTGTAGTATGAGCATGCCACAACGATACCTAGCAAGTATCAAGACTAACCTTAGTGGAGTAGTGACGAGGAATAGTCAAGAAACCTACTGGACTAAATAACATGCGCGAGTATAAGTGTAGGACTAACAGAATACGATATCTCTATAAAGCTAGGCTAATGACAATGATAATATGGTACTTGCAATAAGAAATAGAAACAACAATTAGCAGCGGAACACAACAAGTAATAACACAGTAGAGTAAGTTGAACACAGTCTAAATCCGGTGAACACAATTAAAAGAAGGACATGTAGAAACTAGATGAAAATAACCATTTTCACATCAGGTTTTATCCAATAATCTCCACGAGGCACCGAACCTCAAAATATTCATTATTCACGGTTTTCAATTTGTGAACCCTAAAAACTTGGTATCTTGTGCCTTCATTACAACCAATAACAGTACGGATGACGCACGTGACAATAGAACTAGACGAGGGGGTGTAGAAATGATCAATAACATCGGGATCCATTTTCTTGAATCGGTAGGGGTGATTAACTATGCGTATGCTTGTGCCAGTGTTCTATAGCAGTTCAGGCTAGCTAATAAGAATAGAAACAATGAATGACTCATAAGAAACGATCACCACGAAATGAACACGGTATAACTCACACAGGGTAGGCACGCCACTACACAAATAACAACAATAACAATGTCCCCAGGCCATCACAAGTCATCAAAATCAATCCCCTACATAGCCCACCTTGTCTCGCCACGTGCACGATAATAAAGTAAATGCCCGCCTTGTCTCGCCACACGTGCAAAATAATATTTTTGCCTTGTCTCGCCACATGCGCAACCCACATATATAGCCTGACTTGTCACGCCGCATGTGAAAATATCAATAGCATGACACAAACCTCGTGAAACACCATAACATCCGCACGACAGAAACCTCGTGCATCACAATAACAACCACACGGCAGAAACCTCGTGCATCACAACAACAAGTACAACAACGACAATGACAATAATACAAGAGCATGTCAAATAAATAACTCTGAAATTCCAAAACTCAAAGAAACAGAAGAAACGAACTCACAAGGAAAGACACAACAGAAAATAATGATACCACCTAACAATAGCTCAACAGGGAAGAGATATTGTGTAGTAATGACCTCCACATAAGTCCAATTCAACAACAAGGGAGATATCACGAGTCGATAATTCCAAATAAGGATAAGGCAACTATGATAAAGGATAACTAGCTTCATTTAGGATTTAGTAATCACGAAAGAGGCACAACAATTACAATTAAGGATAAGCAGCGGAAAGGATAATCATGGCCTCAATTAAGGATAAATAATTACAGAAGATAGAATAATAATTTCAAATAAAGATAAGCAGTTAGGACAGGATAGCATGGCAATCGAAGAGGCAAAAACTTTAGTTAAGGCATACAAGAGTCAAATAGGCAATAAGAGTGGAACATGAAGCAATTAATTCCAAATAAAACACGTAGAGGTGAAACTAGTAATTGGGAAAACTTAACATAATAAAGCAACTCGTATCTAATGAACATAAGAACCTACGAGCCCTAAAAGGTCAATTTTCCACAAATAAGCTCGTGCACGTACTAGTCACCTCGTGTACACGGACTTTACACAAAAAATTAGCACAAAAGACTCAAATCCTAAGGGGGTAGTTCCGCCACACAAGGTTAGGCAAGATACTTACCTCAAAAAAGATAGACCGACACTCTAAAACGAACTTCTCGAGTGAAATGACCTTCGAACGGCTCAAATATCGTCAAAATAACTTCAAAGAATAAATAAAACTCATAAGAAACCCGAACGCCCATTCCGGTACGAGTTCAACCATACTAAAATTATCATATTCTGATACCAATACGTCCCTCAAATCATCATTTTATATTTTCAAAGTTTTCTTCAAAATCCCCATTTTCCTCAACACAAGACACTAATTTAATGATAAAAATAAAGATGAAAATCATGAAATATAATAAATTCTAGGTGAAGAACACTTATCCAATTATTTTTCTTTAAAAACCCACAAAGAATCGCTCAAAACCGAGCTCTAGAACTCCAAAAATGTTTAAAATGGCTAACCCTCGGAATAGAGAACTATATATTCTGTCTAGGTGTTTAATGAATCGCGATCGCGGAACATTCCTCGTGATCATGAAGAAGAAGAATAAAGACTGCCCAAAACGACCCTACGCGAACGCGAACAAGGAGGCGTAAACGTGATGGGTAAGGACAACAACCTACGCAAACGCACAAAGAGGTACACGAACGCGAAGAGAGGGAAGTGCACAAGTACGCGATCGCGAACCTTACAATGCGAACACGAAGAAGGAAAATATGGCAGGTCAACATAACACTACGTGATCGCGACAAGCACTTCGCGATCGCGACTGGCGCTTCGGGATCGCAAAGAAGGTTATCCGACACTAGAAACCAGCAACTCAAAACCTGAAGAAATGGCCCATAGCGTATCCAAAATACACCTGAGGCCCCCATGAACCTATTTAAACACACCAACAAGTTCCATAACCTAACACGGACTCGCTCGAGGTCTCAAATATCATTAAACAATGTCGAAACTATGAATCACACAACTCGCTCCAAAACCTATCAAATCAACCCGGAATGACGTCAAATTTTGCAGGCAAGTCTGAAATGACATAACGGAGTTGTTCCAACTCTCAGAATCGCATTTTGACCCCGATATCACCAAAGTAAACTCTTGGTCAAACCTCTCAACCTTCCAATTCAATTTTTGCCGAAATGCTTCAAATTATCTTACGGACCTCCAAATCCAAACGGAGGCACGCAAGTCCAAAATCACCATACAAAGTTGTTGAAATCATCAAAACCCCATTCTGGAGTCGTTTACATAAAAGTCAAATCCCAGTCAACTCTTATTGCTTAAGCTTCCAAATCTAGAATCCTTCATCCAAATTGGCTCCGAGTCATCCGGTAACTGAACTCGATCATGCATGCAAGTCATAACACATAATACGAAGCTATTCAAGACCTTTTTCTTCCAAACAGGACTTTAAATTCTCAAAACGACTGGCCGGATCGTTACAACCTCCCCCTCTTAAACAAACGTTCGAAGAATCGTTCAGAAGTCATCAATCACTAGATGCGTTCATCCAACATACACCTGCGGGTGACCCCACGTCACCCTAATCCACATAAACCTGACGACACCACCTCAACTGTAATTTATCCCTTCCACCAACACCAATAAGCCTTAGAGTCAAGACTTCCACCATTCGCTCGTCTCCAAAAGACCCGATTCCCATATGCACATCCAATATCAACCTCAACCAGTTGAAACCACTTATGCCTACACCCATAAAGTACAACCACACAACGTGACACATAAAACATAGGCACATAATAACTGTTCTGATCAGAACAGCTACCCATAGTCAAATCCAGCACCGATAATTAGCCTTATATCCGTCAGAACCCTGTTTCCAACCTCCACAACACTGACAACGGTGCAAGAAACATGAAGACCTTATATGAAACATCCGAATCCAACTCCCAAGCCATGCTGAACTGAATATCATGTCTGAGCCCATCAATGAACCTACGGACTTTCTCTCTAACTGTAGCGACCAAGGCATGTGCATGTCTAGCCCAATCACTGAATGTAACGGCATACTCTGATACTAACATAGCTCCTTAGCGCAGTTGCTCAAACTTCGCGTACCATGCACCCCGAAGGGACTGAGGTACAAACTCTTTCACGAACATCTCTGAAAACTGAGCCCATGTAAGTGAAGCTTCCTCGACCGGGCTACCCAACTCATATGCCTGCCACCATTGATAAGCCGCTCCCCTGAGCTGAAACATAGTAAAATCAACCTCACTCGCCTCCACAATACCCATAGTATGAAAAATACGGTGACACTCCTCTAGAAAACCATGTGCACCCTCTGAAGCCAAACCACTAAAAGTAAGAGAGTCATACTTCTTGAACCTTGCAAGTCTAAGTTGTTCTTCCTCAAATGTTGTTGCCCTAACCATGGGCTGAACTGGAACCACAGGTTGTGTCGCCATGACACCTGGAACCTGACCAACGTGAACTCGCTGCTCTGGAGTGTGGGCGACGGGAGTCTGAGTTCCTCCCCGGTCTGTGAAGTAGCTGGTGGAACTGGAATCAACCCTGCCTGAGCCAATGTACCAAACATGTTCAGGAACTGTGCTAAGGTCTTCTGAAGTCTGGGGTTACTGGCGGCTCCTCAACTGCTGCTCGGGTAGGTGCCCTAGCTGCGACATGTGCTCCTCTTCGGCCTCTGCCTCTACCCTTAGTGACACCTGCTCCGGGGGTAGCGTCATCAGTAACTTCAACTTGTGTCCTCACCATCTGTGAGAGAATGGAATGATAAAAGCTCAAACTTCGATATCAATAAACTCACACAACAGGAATGAAGGAAGTGAAACTATCCTTATAGTTCTGTAGCCTCTCGAAGATAAGTTACTGATCCGCAAGACTCTACTAAACTCGCTTATGGCTTGTAGCACCTATGAATCTAGATTTCACGACCCAAAAATCCACTAGTCGTGATGGCACCTAACCCAACCCCCTAAGTAAGACAACTAATAACTAACCACTTCTAATAATATTTAACAAAACAATTAAGCAAATAAATTATTTGAATCTTATACATTATCCCGAGGACTGGTAGTACAAATCATGAGCTTCTAAGAATAGAATTACAAAGATGAAATGAAATAAATACATCATTTGTTTGAAAAGTACATAAACAGAGTTTTATAGATCTAAAGCTACCACGAACAAGGGGCAGCTACAACCGGGACGCTGGTACATCTTCAATCTAGCTCCCATCAAACACAACAACATCAGCAGCCAACATCTACTTGCAAGGTGCAGAAGGTTGGTATGTACAATCGACCCCATGTACTCAGTAAGTAGCAAACATAACCTTAAGTTGAAAGCAATGACGAGCTAACACAAGGTCGGGTCCAATACCAATATCTCACAACAGTTCATAACAACATAATACAAGTAATGAAAGGGGTATCTCAGAAGTTAAAAAAAATGCTCAGCTCGTTCACAGTTCCAGAAAATAGTCATAATTTTCAAGTATCTCAGTGAAAACCCAAATGTTTTACCGAAAAATGTCAAATATACGAGTAAGTTTGAAAACTGTAATTTTTCCAAATATCCTTTCCATAATAAATAATATGTTTCATTTTATTTCTAGATAGAAAGTGTGAAATACCTCTTTATTCCCACATATCAATGTATGTAAAAGGTCATGAATGACGTGATACCGTACAACATGAGGAAAAATGCATCTCTATGCATGTATGTTATGTGTGCATGCCAATGCCATGTATCTCAGAGATGAATCATGACTCACACTCTCAGAGTACTCAATCTCACTGTCTCACACTTTCCACTCACCATGCTCAACCACTTGGTACTGTATATGGCCCATACGGCCCAGGGAAGATCCATCCCGAAATATATACATCACCGACCATCAATCACTCAGTATCGAGGAAGGCCAATCCTGCCCCATAGAGAAGATCCATCTCCAGGTATATAAATGCTTTGGACAAGATCCATGTCTAGGGAAGATCCACCCATCAATATTATCAACCGCGCTCACTGGGGTGTGTATAGACTCCAGAGGGGCTCCTACAGCCCAAGCGCTATCATAAGCCAGATCCATGCGTAAATCAATATAACATGCTGTGGCGTGCTGCCCGATCCCATAACTGTCACTCATAATAAGGCTCTCAACCTCACTCAGCCATCAATCTCTCCAGTCTCACTCACGGGCTCACAATGTCATGAAACTAGCCTGACAATAATGATATGATGTATCAATAAAAAACAACTGAGACTGAGATATGATATGAATGCATGAATATGACTGAGTACGAAATATCAATAAAATCAGTGAGATGACAGCAAGAAAAGATCACTATAGATCCTAACAATATCAGCATAAAGCCTAAACATGATATTTAGCATGATTGATAGCTCAGTTACTTTATCACATGGTGAAAACACATTTATCAACAAAATAGGGCCACTATACAGTGCCATGGAAACAACAGAGTCACAATTCACCGGTGCACGCCCACACGCCCGTCACCTAGAATGTGTGTCACCTCAATACCAAATACATAACACATAATTCGGGGTTTCATACCCTCACCACTAAGTTTAGAAGAGTTATTTACCTCAAACCAGCCAATTCCAATACCGAGCAAGCCAAGAAATGATCCAAAAATGCAATCACGCATGTATCAACCTCTGAATGGCTCAAAACTAGCCAAAAAAAAACTCAGATATATCAATTAATGCCAAAGGAAACAAACCCAATTGATAAAAAATTGAATCTTTAATCAAAACCCAAAACCCGCCAAAAATACACCCGGTCCCGCGCCTCGGAACCCAACAAAACACACAAAACCTGACAAACCATTCAATTACGAGTCCAATCATACTAGTTTCATCCAATTCTGACTCCGAATCAATGATTAAAACTCAATTATTCACTTTAGAAAAGTTTTTGATAAAAACCCTCAATTCTCCAATCAAAATATGGATTAATTCAAAAATGAACATCTGTGATCATATTAAAATAACAAAAATTGTAGTTGGATACTGAGCCCCATGAAAATACGAGTAGAAATCCGTGAAAATCACCTAAATCGGAGCTATAGAACTCAAGATATGCTCAAAATACCAAAACAACGCAGTCTGATTTTTTTATATACACAGGGATTTTCGCTTTCTTCTTCGACACTAAAATGAGCATAACTCCCTCATACGACGTTCAAATTAGACGATTATTTTTTCTATGGCCCTGTAATTAAAATACAGATCTAATACTTCAATCAAAATAGAAATTAGATGTCATTTTCTTAATATGGTACCATTTATGCTTGAAGAAACGACGTCGAAACATAAAAAACGAGCGCAACACAACCCAAACCTATTCGAAACTCACCGGAGCCCCTCGGAACCCAGTCCAAACATACCAACTAGTCCCATAACATAACACAGACTTAATAGAGGCCTCAAAACATGCATAACAATATCGAAATGATGAATCACACCTCAAATCATACGTAAATGAACTTTGAACTTTCAATTTCATAACTCGTGCCGACACATATCAAATCATATCGGAATGAACCCAAATTTTGCACACAAGTCCCAAATAAAATGATGAAGCTATTCCAATTCCCGGAACCACAATTCAAATATGATATCCTCAAAGTTAACTTCTGGTCAAACTTATGAACTTTCCAAACCTTCAAATTTCTAATTTTTGCCAACTTGTGTCGAAACCTTCTAGAAACATCTAAATGAAAATCTAGACATACACCCTAGTCCAAAATCACCATCCTGACCTAACAGAACCATCAAAACTTTGTTCCTGATGTTCAGAGGTCATTTTGAAGTCATTCGGCTAAAGATAGAAACTTGAAGGATTTTGAGAAATCCGACCGGAAGTGAAAGTTTTGATATCAGGGTTGGAATACAATTTCGGAAGTTGGAGCAAGTCTGTAATTTCAAATATGACTTGTGTGCAAAATTTGAGGTCAATCGGACGTGATTTGATAGGTTTCGGCATCAGATGTAGAAGTTGGTAATTTCTAAGTTCATAAAGTTGGGATTTGAGTGCGATTCGTGGTTTCGATGTTGTTTGATGTGATTTGAGGCCTCGAGCAAGTCCGCATTATGTTTTGGAACAGGTTGGTATAATTGGACGGGGTCCCGGGGGCCTCAGGTGGATTCCGGGTGGTTAACAGATCAATATTTGAAGTTGAACAAAGCTGAAGGTTGCTGTCATCTGGTGTGAACGAACCTGCGAGGATTTGGCCACAAGTGCGGAGACGCAGGTGCGTCGATGGCACCGCAGGTGCGAAGGATGGATGGTCTGGCTGGGAGCGCAGGTGCGATGGAATTTCCGCACCTGCGAAGATGCAGATGCAGACAGTGGGGCGCAGGTGCGATTTTGGGTTGGAGTTGAGGCAGCCGCAGGTGCGGGAGATTGGTCGCACCTGCGGGAGCGCAGGTGCGGAATCGAGGCTGGGCAGAATGTTTTTAAACCGTGAATATTGGCCATTTCTTCATTTCTTCTTTGGCTTAGGAGATCTTGGAAGGCTTCAAAGAGAGGATTTCTTCATGCAATGTCAAGGTAAGTAACTCCTTCATGCTTCTAAGTTAAATACAAGATTATATTCATGGATTAGGCATGGAAATTGATTGGAAATTTGGAGAATCTTAAAGAAACCTAGAAAATGGAAATTTGATTTTTAGCCACGAATTGAGCATGAATATTTGAGTAAATCGTATATTTGAGTTAGTAACGCTATGAATAGAATATATCTTCGAAAAATTTCAGATTTCGGGCACGTGGGCCCGAGGGCATTTTGGTCATTTCACCGAGCGGGGTTGGGAAATTTTATAATTTGGATTGTTGCAAATATTAGTGTATATTTTAATTGGTTTGCAGTTATTTGGATAGTTTTGGGGCGTTGTGCATCCGTTGGAGTCGTCGGAAGGGCTTGGAAGCCGGTATTGGAATTTCGGGGCGAGGTAAGTCTCCTTTCTAACTTTGTGAGGGGAAATTGTCCCCCTAGGTGAACTAATTAAGTATGTGTGACTATCTGCGAGGGCTACGTACGCACGAGGTGAAAGAAGTCCGTGCGTAGCTACTATTATGCCATGCACGGTAGCCTAGGACCCACTAGCATGCCTTACCTGTTGTACCTGTGATCTTGTCTGTGATATTAGACTGCTAACATAATCGAAATTGTAATTTAATGACTAAGGAATATTAGAGTTTATTTTCTAAATCATCTAAAAAGAGAGTTTATTTCCTTCGCAGGCAATTGTATTCCCGAATAAGGTTGTGTTATTAAATGTTATAAAAACTTGGCAAGTGAATTTCGAAAAACGGATTTAAATACTATTTTATGGTTTTCAAAAGAGAAATCTGTCATTTACTGGAGTTTTTGTTTTCCCGGCGTAGTCGGGGTGGACTGCTGATTGCGCATGACTGCATGTGACCGCTTCACAATTTACATTCCGCGAGCGGAGTGTTATGTCCCCCAATCTCATGGGAGCGGGTCGTATGCCACGACGATATTGAAAGAAATATTATGGTTCGGGTCGTTCGACCCTCGGCTGTGCACAGAGATGATTAATATGATGGCTCAGGCCGGTTGTCCTTATCCCGTATGCGCATGCTAAATTGTTAAATGTTTTCTTCATGATTTTGAAGTGATAAGATATTTGGAGGGAAATAAAGAAGTAATTGTTGATTTATGAAATTTGGGGGAAAACAAAGAGAAAATTGTTTATTTAAGATATTTTGGAAAATAATGAGAAATTGGTATCTGTTTGTTTACTTCCAGTATTTACTTGGACTTCAGTGCCTTATATATATATGCTGTTTTACTACCTTTACATGCCTATCGTGTTCATCTTATATTGTAAATTAATTTGTTGGCCCTTAGTGAGTGTCTAATTCGACCTCTCGTCACTACCTCTCTGAGGTTAGGGGGCGACATACTGAGTACACGTTGTTTTTTTACTCATGCTACACTTGCTGTGCATTTTATTGCACAGATACTTTCATTAGCAATGTGGAGGATTTGGAGACTTACGCGAGCTGCATCATCCGGAGGCGATCCACAGCTGACAGAGTCTCCCTCGTACTGTATTTATTTTTATTTTAAATTTCCTTGTCCAATTTGTATTTCGGATCGGCTTTGTGATGATTGTATAAATTCATAGAAATTGCTCATGTACTTGTGATACCGGGTTCTGGTATGTGTTGGGATATATTTTGCTAAAGTGTAATGTTTAAACCATTGTTTTACTTAACAGATTTTTATTTAGTTAATATGTAATAAAGTGCAAGGAAAAGATTTTTACAAATGTTAAAACCAGAAATTATTTCAATTAATTAATGATTGGCTTGCCTGACAATGATGTCCGGCGCCATCACAACCTTAGGATTTTTGGGTCGTGACAAACATGAAGCAATTAATTCTAAATAACGTAGAGGTGAAACTAGTAATTGGGAAAACTTAACATAATAAAGCAACTTCATATCTAATGAATATAAGAACCTATGAGCCTTAAAAGGTTAATTTTTCACAAATAAGCCCGTGCACGTACTCGTCACCTTGCGTACACGGACTTTACACGATACAATTAGCATAAAAGACTCAAATCTTAAGGGGGTAGTTCCCCCGGTTAGGCAAGATGCATACCTCAAAGAAGATAGACTGACACTCTAAAATGAACTTCTCGAGTAAAATGACCTCTGTACGACTCAAGTATCGTCAAAATAACTTCAAAGCATAGATAAAACTCATAAGAAACTGTTCCGGATCATAAAGCCTCAATATTTATCAAGGTCTAAAAGTCAACCCAAAAGTCGACCCCTGAGCCCGCCTCGGAACCTGAAAAATTTTACAAAACCCAAACACCCATTCCGATACGAGTTCAACTATACTAAAATTATCAAATTCCGATACCAATTCGTCCCTCAAATCATCATTTTATATTTTCAAAGTTTTCTTCAAAATCTCCATTTTCCTCAACTCAAGACACTAATTAAGTGATATAAATAAAGATAAAAATCTTGAAATATAATAAATTCTAGGCGAAGAACACTTACCCAATTGATTTTCTTGAAAACCCCACAAAGAATCACTCAAAATTGAGTTCTAGAACTCCAAAAATGTTAAAAATGGCTAACCCTCGGAATAGAGAACTATATATTCTGCCTAGGTGTTTAATGACTCGCGATCACGGAACATTCCTCGTGATTGCAAAGAAGAAGAATAAAGACTGCACAAAATAACCCTGCGCAAACGCGAACAAGGAGGCTTGAACGCGATGGGTAAGGACATCAACCTACGCGAATGCACAAGGAGGCACGCGAACGTGAAGAGAGGGCATTGCACAAGTACGTGATCGCGGTCCTTTCAATGCGAACGCGAAGAAGGAAAATATGGCAGGTCAACAGAACACTACGCGATCGCGGTTGGCACTTCGCGATCGCGAAGAAGGTTATCAGACACCAGAGTTCAGCAACTCAAAACCTGAAGGAATGGCCCGTAGCCCATCCGAAACACACCCCAGGCCCCCGGGACCCCGTCTAAACATATCAACAAGTTCCATAACCTAACACGGACTCGCTCAAGGTCTCAAATCACATCAAACAACATCAAAACAATGAATCACACCATGAATCAAACTTATGAACTTTCAAATCTTCAACTTTTAAAACTCGCGCCAAAATATATCAAACCAACCCGCAATGATGTCAAATTTTGCAAGAAAATCCCAAATGACATAATGGAGTTGTCTAGATCTCAGAATAGAATTCCGACCTCAATATCACCAAATTTAACTCTTGGTCAAACTTCTCAACCTTCCAAACTTCAACTTTTCCAATTTTCGCGCTTCAAATTACCCTACGGACCTCCAAATCCAAATTCGGACACACGCCTAAGTCCAAAATCACCATACAAAGCTGTTGAAATCATCAAAATCCCATTCTGGAGTCATTTACACAAAAGTCAAATTCCGATCAACTCTTATCGCTTAAACTTCCAAAACGATAATCCTTCTTCGAAATTGACTCCGAGTCATCCGGTAACTGAACTCGACCGTGCTTGCAAGTCACTACACATAATATGAAGTTGTTCAAGACCTTATGCCTCTGAATAGGACTTTAAATTCTCAAAATGGGCGGCCGGGTTGTTACATAGGTACTCGAGGTAACATCATCCTATTCCGCTGGAATCTATCGACGAATTCCCTGAGCAATTTTGTACTCCCTTGTTTTACCTTGAAGATGTCTTCCATCCTTTTTTCATCTTTTTAAGCCCTCGAATGTGCTTTTATAAGTGAATCTGCAAGCTCATCAAAAGAATCAATAGAATCTTCGGGTAAAAGAGAATACCACGTTAACACTCCCTTTGTGAGTGTTTCACCAAACTTTTTAACCAAAACCGATTCGATTTCCTATTTGGTTAAGTCATTTCCTTTCACACAAATACTGAACGAAGTTACGTGATCTCGAGGGTCAGTTGTTCCATCATATTTGGGAATATCAGGCATTTTAAACTTTTTGGGAATTAGTAAAGGTGCCGCACTTGGCTTCCAAGGTTGTTGTTAATACTTGTCAATATCCACCCCTTTGATTATGGATGGTACACCTAGTATCTGTTATATACGATCATTCTATTCCGTCAACTATTTCTGTAAAGTTAGCACTAAACTTTGTAAATTAGAATTATTTGGAGTACCTGACCCTCCATCGCGAGATTCATTAGGATTTTCTCCACTTCCAGAATTATCAAGCACTGAATGTCGGTTCTCCAAAGTCGTTGTATTAACTGGTGGAGGAGTTTGTGCCGCATTGGGTAATCCTCTAACAAAAGTTTGTAGTGCACTGTTCACGTGTCATGCAATCAATTGCTTTAGAGCATTTTGTTCCACGGTTTGGTCGTTTCCCTACAGATCATCAGTACGTGGAGTGGATCTTTCAAGCAAAATTCCACGAGATTGTGGAGGGCATCCCGTAGGTGTGTGGTGTGGTGGAGTTGCACCTTGTTGGTTTAGCTGGTTGTTGTCGTTAATAGTTGACATATTTGATTGTTAAAGATTGAAAAGTGAACAGATTATTAGATTCCCGGTAGGGGAACCAATTTCATTAACCAAAAATAGATTTCTCAGTCAAAGTCAATACCTAGAAGAAATCGGGCTATTGATAACCAAGATTTACTTCACTTTTCCAACAATTTGAAAGAGTAGATCAAGGAACGGAAATAATTGACAAAGAAAATATGAAATGAACTGATAATCACTCCCAAAATTACGGCTTAGATTTTGAGAGTAAATCAAAGAATAACTGTATAAATTTCAATAATAATTGTTTTCTTGCCAATACAAATGAGATTTCAGTCCTTATACAAGAGCATACAATTATAACGGTTCCCTAATTTAATTTGCGCTCACTAATGATATTAATTGCTTTGATTGCCCGTTACCATGTACAACCGTAACAGAAACATTTATGACTAAATATTCCTTGTAACTGCACTGATTTCCCTTCCTTATTTATGACATGTTTATGTATCTTCCCTTCTTCACAACATTTATTCATTTCGTTCTTGTTTCTCCTTTTACTGTTGTCGGGTCCATTTTTTTCCTCATGTAACCCCATGGGTGTGATGACCCAAAAGGGGTCATCCCGTATATTCTATCTAATTCTGTATTTCGAGGTCGTGAAAACCTCCTTTTATCTCACCTCGATTTGCGTACGCAGCCCGGACGTGTAGCCGGGAAGCCTTTATGTGAAAAACTGATAAAAAGGAAAAATTTGTATTGAAAATTTGAATAAAGTTGACTTCAGTCAATATTTTTGGTAAACAGACCCGTACCCGTGATTTGACGGTCCCGGAGGGTCCGTAGGAAAATATGGGAGGAATCGAATTTCGAGGTCCCAAGACCGAGAAATGAATTTTTAAAGAAAATTGTTTTCTGAAAAATATAAAGGTTTTTGAAAATGAAATTTGAGGTGAAACCTGTGATATCAGGCACGTATTATGATTTTGAAGACCGGTACAGGTTCGATATGATATATATGTGTTATCTGTGAAATTTGGTAAGAAACAGACTTAATTTGACGTGATTCGTACCTTAAATGCAAAACTTAATGTTTATAGAAGTTTGAAGAATTTTCATGGACTTTTAGTTTAATTCATCGTGTTAGTGTTGTTTTATGTCGTTTGAAACCTCGAGCGAGTCCGTGTTAGGTTATATGACTTGAGTGTGTATGGTTGGACGGGGTCCCGGGTAGGGGTGTTCAAAACCGATCCGAAACCGAAAACCGAACCGAACCGAAGCTTAATGGCTTACTGGTATCGGATTAACGATTTAACGGACGGGGAATAGATTGGGATTTTTTAATTAACTGCTTATCGGTTTGGNCTTAATGGCTTACTGGTATCGGATTAACGGTTTAACGGACGGGGAACGGATTGGGATTTTTTAATTAACGGCTTATCGGATTGGGGGCGGATTATTCAATTTTCTTAACGGCTAATCCGTTAACCCGTTAAGAATATAAAATTTATTTTTATCCATATATAATTATATATTATATATTAAATATCAAAAACAAAAACACAAAATGACAAAAACCCTTCCACTCTCCTAATTCTTAAACAAACAGAAACCCTAAACTTAATTCCTAATTTCCTATTTCGTAACGCCTACTGCCGTCGCCCGTCTACCCTACTCTCCAGTCTCCACTCTCCAGTCTCCAGTCTCCTCGACGGCTCGACCTCGAGTCCTCGTCCTCGTCCAGTCTCCTCGTCCTCGTCCAGTCTGCCAGTCGTCCTCGTCCTCGTCGACTTCACTTCACCAGCCGACGTCCGACAGGCGACAGCCGTCTGCCCATCTCCGGTCTACTTGTGACACGCCGTCTCCGANCCTCATTTCCCCTCTGTGGCTAGGAGTGCAAAAAGTAGAGAAAGAAGAAACTAACCCTTGTTTGTGATTGTGATGGTTTGATTCTTATAATTTATTCTTTAAAAGTAGAGGTAAACAAATTTACACTTTACAATGATTCTGGTCCAATATTTAAAACAACCTTCAATATGCTACAATTTACAGAAACCATCAAGAATACATACAACCAAAATGGATAGAGATAACTGAATTTACCCCATAAGTAAGAAAGAATAAAAGTCCAGAATCAGTGAAATGAAGTTGCTAAGGTTGACAAGGAAAAGACAGGGAGAAATGAAAGAGAAAAAAAAATTCAGGAATTTTGATTTTAAAGTATATGATTCAGTGGCAAAGTATATGATTCAGTGGCAAAAAAAGTATATGTTATTCTCATTCCTTTTCTTTTATTGTTTGCAGTGACTCATACATGGATGAAAATATACAAAGTGATAAGGTGATGATGGGGGGAAGTGGAGATTCTAATTCAAATGCAACAAGTCAAGATCAAACAACAGAGTCAAATATAACCAAAAAAAGGAGAAAAGGGTCAGTTGTGTGGGATAATTTTACAGAAATTACTACTTCTGAAGGGATTACAAAAGCAAAATGTAATTATTTCTTTTTTGAGTACGTATTTAAGACCAAAGACGGTATGTCGACACTTCTTTCTCATATGCTTAAGTGTCCTAAACGCCCTACTATTATTGATAAAAAAACAATCAAATTTAGGCTTTCAATCTGCTCCTGGGGGTAGTCAGGGTGACGTAGCTTTTGTTACTTGGAAATTTGATCAAGAAGAATGTAGGAAGGCGTTATGTCGTATGGTAACAGTTGATGAGCTTCCTTTTAGCTTTGTTGAGAAAGAAGGTTTTAGAGACTTTATGAAAGTGGCGCAACCTTATTTTCGGATCCCTTCCCGTAGTACTGTAACTAGGGATTGTTTTGATCTTTTTAATGAATAAAAGAAAAAATTGAAGAGGTTTTTTATAGAAACAAAACAAAGAGTATGTATTACCACTGATACCTGGA
>ML363901.1:0-44657 GCA_005239505.1 Nicotiana paniculata | reverse complement strand
AGCACATAAAATGCGAGGTATATAATGCTTAAAATCACGAATTCTAGCCACACATCAAATACTCACAAGAACGGGGAATAAATCTCATCTGTTTTTCGTCCAAATCGATGAGTTCTCTTGTCTCCGGTACCACTTCTTCGTACGGAGAACCCGCAATGGGAAGACCTCCGAGAATATGTAAGTCCCAAAAGGAGATAGATAGTTTCACAGCTGATCTAAGAAGCATTGTTCGTCTTGGGGCACCAAGCCTCACAAAATGCTTGCAAAATATTCGAGTTTCGTTCATAAGTGAAAAGTGAGGCATTGTCAGCATCATAAAACTTTGTTGTACTCAGGGTTTGTTGGCTTCCACCAAGTACATCTTCTGCTCATTCCCAAAATCCTGGAATATGACGATACTCGCCCTCGATTGTTGTTGTGTTTCCCCAACGTACTTCGCCTTGAATTATGCGACACCCTAAGTTTTAAAGGGTAGTAGCAATGTTTAAGTGGTGATGGATTGGCGCTTGGAGAGACCACATCTTGGACAATGGGTTAGAAGTAGACTTGTGCTCCAAGGTCCAGTTTTCTGCATGGAGGGAGTTCCTCAAAGAAGGCCATGAGGCTGCATACTGGCCAGCTTGTGGGGTGTGAACCAAAAGCTTGGTTTGCTTTATTCCATCTTCAGTATCGATTACGAGATATCTAAGTTTGGAGGAAGGTGAGGTATAGTCTCTAAAATTTGCCATCTCTTCGGGCTGCAAAAGAAAAAAAAAGAGATCATCAAAGTCCAAATCAAGAATATTAGAATGGGCATAAAGGTCTAAATGGATGAAATGCCCTCCGATAGTCAGGCCTTATTAGGAGTAATCTCTCCGATCGTCGGGTCATTTTGAGAGTAATTTCTCTGGTAGTCAATCCACATTGAGAGTAATCTCTCCGATAGTCGGGTCATATTGAGAGTAATCTCTCCGATAGTCGATGAGAGTAATCTGTCCGATAGTCAGGTCATTTTGAGAGTAATCTCTCCGATAGTCGAGCCATATTGAGAGTAATCTCTCTGATAGTCAGGTCATTTTGAGAGTAATCTCTACAGTAGTCGAGCCACATTGAGAGTAATCTGTCTGATAGTCTGGTCATTTTGAGAGTAATATCTCCGATAGTCGAGCCATATTGAGAGTAATCTCTCCGATAGTCGGGCCATGAGAGTAATCTCTCCGATGTTCGGGCATGGATGAATACCCATACCCTCACGCCCTAATATTGTCTTCATCATGCATGGATTATCTCGTTAAACAAGAATAAATCCTTCTCGTTTGACCTACGAAAAAAATAAAGGACAAAAGAATGAAAAAGACGGCAGAAAATATACAGAAGAAAAATTACCTTGGGATTGCCTCCTTGGGTAACTCAAATATACTAGTCCAAATAAGTATTATGGGCTAATATAATTAATCCAATATATATGGATTAAATAAATAAGTCTTAATCTATTGAGCTAGCCCATTTAATTGGGCAAAAGTGATGAGCCCACTTCATTAAGCCCAAGATATCATCTTCCTAGAGGTCAAGTTTGGTATCATGTGTCAAATGACGTGGCGCGCCAAGTCAAATAGAAGAGCCAATAGGATTGTGCAACATGTCAAAATGACAAGGCATGCCAAGTCAAATTAAAGGTCCAATAAAACCGCGCACATGTGCAGGTGACATATTCTGGCCAATCAAATGCGGCCTTGTCACACTTCAATTTGATTGGTCGGGAAGAGTTTGTTGTTATCATAACTCTTCCCTCCCACAACTATAAATAGGGGTCTTCATAACTCAGAAAAGACACCAGAAGTTATAACAAGAAGCAAGAGACAACTCATGGATCAAACGCCGCGAATTTCTCTACAAGTTTCAAGCTTCAAGCAATCAAGTTCAAGTTCAAGAAATCAAGTTCAAGCTCTAGAACGAAGAACAAATCAAGGCCAAGTTCAAGAAATCAAGCTAAAGCTCAAGAACAAGATCATCGTTCGTGGCGACAACTACATATTCAAGATCAATCTTAAAGGCCCTTGAATTTATTTACTAATGAAAATAAGAATTAGAGGATTTATAGAGATTGTAACTCAAATATTTGAAATAAAATACTCCGATTGTTGCGATATTTTTTGGTCCTGATTTTATTTTCTCGACACAAATTTATTGTCCACAGTAAGGAAAGAGGAAAATAAGTTCTTAACGAAAATATTTTCCAAAACATTTAAACCAACTAAACATGGAAAAATTAAAAAATATTTTTTCATACCAAACACACCCGGAATTGAGAAAAAAAAACACTAATTAAGGAGAAATAAATAAAAGGGGAGGCGGTCTGAGATGGTTTTTGAGAGTCAATGTTTTTTGAAAACATTTACTTGACTCTATGTTCTATTATTCTTTTTTGCTTAATTTGTCTAACAAGTTTTTGACCTTTATAAATAAACCATAAAAATATTATAATATATTTAAAATTACAAGTTTTCCTAGTACTTTTGACATAGCCCAAAAAGCTTTGTTTTTCTCTTGAATATTATGCCGAATCGAAAATCTTCATACATGAAATGAAGTATTTTCTTTTCATAGAAATATTTCAAAAAATCTGTGTTGTCGCACAACTCCTCAAATCAACCATGCACATTTGTGGAAAATAATTATATATTACTGGTATTTCACCAAATCAATGACTATATGATCTGTCTTAGCATAAATTAACATAAGACTGTTTACCCTTAAATTTGGATAAAAATTAAATTTATATTATGGTTTTAAGGATATGTGATTTCACCCAATACCAATTGATAAATGCGAAAATAAATGACAGAATTAAATCGTAAATAAATCAAACCAGTGTGCCGATAGAGCTTCAGCCTCGAGTCAAGATACTCTCGAGCTGATAAGTGTAAGAACAGTAAAACGGAATAAAATGATGAACAATGGAACAAGTAAGAAAGAAAGAGTTGAATTGCTTTTGTCTCAGTAAATAATGATCCTTACAAATGATTAGGACTCCTATTTATATAGTAGATGAATTCTATTTATGGTATAACTCTAATTACAGAAGAAAATCGTATAATTAGCTAATTAACCGCTTTTGATTTTATCCGTTCCGAGATTCACACCACGATCCTCGACCAATCACGGATATCTCACTGTTCCGTTACTAAGCTATCCCCGGCGTTACTCGAAATATAAATCCCTTGGCATCAATTTATATCGACCTTGATCTAGCAAGAGACTTCGATCTCGAACTCAATGCCTCAACTCTTTGATACAACGTCCCATCTCGATCGAATAGTAAAATCGAGTGGTCCGGATTTCTACCGTATATAGATAGTCTCCTCGTTTCATGGAATATAATGATAAGAAATGAACTGAGCTTTAGATTTATTTGATCTCGATAAACAATGATGTCATCCCCGTGATGTAAGTGATGGAAGTGACCGAAATATCCGGTCGGTACAGTTTCCCAAACCATTAATGAGCGTCAGTTGGTGATTGGCTGCTAGTGCCGTTGAACCGTCACCGTAAATCCACAAATAGGCTTCCTTCTCCTTGACTTAAACTTTACCTTCACCTTCATTTGCTCTTTTAAGCTTTTATCTCTCTCAAGTTCTTCTCTTTATTACTGCTTAGGTTTTTACCGCTAGTCTCTAACCACCAAACATTCCTATCTTTCTCTTTATTCAACCCATACAATGGCAAAAACATCCAACACGGTTCCACAAAAGGAAATATATTCTTCTTATTCTACATGACTGGCCAGTGATAAAACGCCGGTGGATCTGCTCCCTAAGGAGTGTGTTCCCAGCCCGTATGTTCATAAATCCGACTTCAAAATCGAGAAACCTCCACTGGTCCCTAGTCGATGTGAGCACGTATCGAGGTACATCTGCTCGATAATAGTGGGGTATCTCGACAAAATTAAGAGGGATTGTAACTGGGGGGACAAAGTGATAGAGATCTCATCCCCTGAAGAGAGCATCACTACCCACGTCAAAGGGTATCTAAGTGTTTACACTTATCCTTTCACATTGGGCCCCCTCAATCCAGTCATCATTGACTTTTGCCGTCAATATCAAGTGACTTTAGGACAAATACACCCTTCCTTTTGGCGTATAGTTATCATGATTCGGTTCTTCACCAAGAAAGCCGAGGGGTTGCCATTCACCCTCGATCACCTCATCAGGTTATACAACCCTCGTATCTTTTGGGGGTTAATCAAGTTGCAACGTCGGGCAACCAAGATGTTGTTCTTGAGAATTGACGAGGACAAAGGCCGAGGATGGATTGGCCGATTTGTTCGGCTGAGGACCTCCGATCTCATCCCGAAGGAGAAGATGCCATTTCTCGAGAAATGGAACTCAAAACGTAATTGTTATTTCACTTGTCAATTTCCATGATTCTTTCTGATTTATCTAATGTTTTCTTTCATCATGCAGTAATCGTTCGGATTCCTCAAGAGATCCCCGACCTTGAGAGCTGGGTCTAAAAACTGGCCCCAACTTCTACTTATGTTGAGCGTTGTTGGCGCGACTTGGAATAAGGCCGATGGGACGCAAAGAACCATGGTGAGTTTCCTTCTGCACATATCCGATGCAATGGCGGTATTTATTTTCACTTACTTAACCTTTTCTTGTGCAGGCCTGAGCAGAGTTGCGGACCTGAGACCTCCGTCTAGTGAGGATCGGGCTTCGACTCCGTCTCTGAAGCCGGAGAAGGATAATAAAAGGAAAATGGCCTCGACATCCGAGGACCCTTAATCCAAAAAGAAAAAGAGCTCGATTAGAAAGTCGAGGACGGTGGCTGCTGCCCTCTCTTCCCACGTAGTTCAGAAACTAAGGGAGGAAGAGGAAGAAAATGAAGACGACGACTCAGTGCTGGTGACTCGAGTGAGGAAGACCGTCGAGACCTCCAAGGCCGCTAAATTTGGTGGTGATTGATGAGGCTCCGCCTCGTGCTGAGGAGGCTTTGAAGAAGGATTCGGGAAAAGTCCCGGAATATTCCGAGGTAGAAACTGCTTCTCGTCCAATGGTGAGTATAGCCGAGAGGGCTGGTCCTGAGACCCATCAAGTCAAAAACAGCAGGTCGCTCGCCATATCCGAAGAGGCCATACAGGATGCTCAAGCTTTGGGGACTCCTGAAGTAGGCAGAGTCCCCGGTGAAGAGGATCCTTTTCGGGACTACTTTACCAGGGTCGAGGATGCCTCCGATCTCAATGGTGCAACCAACCTCTTTGAAGAGGCCCAACGTCTCCTGAACCGAGTAAGTTTAAACTCTGTTGTTGGTGTAGTTTTCCTTTGTTTTTTCTTTTTCTGTCTAACTCCTTTCCTTTTTATGCAGGCTTTCTCTAAGTCCCGATCTGAACTAAGCCAGTTCAAGGATGATCTTTAAAGGCTTTCAGAGGAGAGTAATTCTCTTAAGCTTCACTGTCCTCAGAAGGACGAGGAGCTAAAGGACCTCCGAGCTGACTTGGCTAAAGCTCGTAAGGAGCAGACGAGCTGGACGATCAAGTAATGAAACTTTTGAAAAATCACGAGCTTGACTCGGGAATGGAGGCTAATATTTCAATATCTCAGCTGCAGCAAAAGATCGAGAGGATCGAGCTGTTTCGAAAGGAGCTCGACCAAGTGAAGGCAAACTCCAAGTGGAAAAAAAGGCATGGACCGCCTCGCTGCGGAGAAAGAGACTGCCTTAGCCCAGTTATCGTCAATCAAAGCCGAACATCGAAGTGCAAGGGAAAAGTGCTTGGCTCAGGCTAAGAAGATTGAAGAGCTCGAAGCTCAGCTGGCTTCGGAACTGAAAAGGCCCAAGCTGAGGTCGAAAAAACAAAGGCCGAGGCTGATACGATGGTGGCCATATATCTGACTGATGCCGAAGCTGCTCAAGCACAATTGAGGGAGGCTGCCGATTGAGAAAAATGGGTTGCTGAGCTTGCTGAATTCCAATCCCGGATAGGCACCCTCAAGGAGTTCCATGCCCAAGGTTTTGACCTTTCCGAGGAGATACCAAAGGCAAAGGAGCATGAAGGTGACGCTAGGCAACTGGCCTCTTCTGATAACGATGGCGATGATGAAGACAGTAAGAGCGGGTCCGATAATGATGAGGGACCCGAGTAAGAAGTTGTCCCCGAGGAGGGAGTCACCTCCGAACATAGCTAGGACATTTGTATTTTTCTTTTTCTGTGTAGGACCCCGATCGGTCTTTTGTAAATACCTTAATTCATATATATACGAATCTTTCTTTTTTGAATTTCGTCTCAAATATGACTTGTGATAATATCAATATGCTTTGTGCCTTGTTAAATTTTCATATACTTCATGCCTTGTGAACAATATTTTTGAGACTTCGAACTTTAGGCAACTTGGCCGAAGCCAAACTAATACTGCCTTTGTGGTCGAGTGAGCTCTTGCTCAAACTCGAAGTAGTAAAACCCTTAGGTTTGAGTTGAGTGAGAATGGACTCTCGAACTCAAAAATATAATGGCCCTTAGGCTCTTGAATTGGGCCGATATGGCCTCACAATAATGCCTTTTTCCCCTTTTCGGCTTAAAATTTTTAGCATATAGTAATTTCTCATGCCTTAGCATAAAGTATGTTTGTACCTGTTGGGTTTTTTCAGGATCTAATATTATCGGAACCCTTTGCTTTTTATTCTTTAGAACAAGATTGTATTAAATAGTTCTATATCTCTTAAGGTTTTTCGAGGGCCGATATTATCGAAGCCCTTTGATTATTTTGCCGAGGGTAGCCTTTTTTAACTGGTTTATGAAATAATTCAAAGGCCTATTTTCATGGCGGAATTTGGACGACTCCGAGCCGCGTTAGTTCGGCCTTAGCCTTGGGTTTGCCTCTTGGGATTATTTTCCCAATAATACTTTGAACTTGTTCAAAGTGTTAGTCCCCGAGAAGGGTAGCCTTGGCTTATAAAATCGAGGGTTGCCTCTTTGAGATCTTATGGTCTCGAAGTAAAATAGTTCGAACATGTCAATTTTTTGATGGCAGTCTCCGAGTACGAGGATGATCGTTCGAAGTTTAGTTTCACTCTGCCCTTGAGCCAGTTTTCACAAAAAATACAAGTATGGAACTCGTAAAGTAGAAATTTCATAAAGGCAAAAGACATCTAGTAAGGAAAAGTACTTCTTTCAACAGTTCATATATGCGTACATGTTCTGCAACTAGTGTTTGAGTAATCTACACAGACACGGTTCATTCGACCTTTTGGTCCTTTACAAAATTTTCCTATCGAGACCCTGTTGACATGAAGTATTTTCCTTGAAAACATAACATCCGAGGGTGATGCCCCCCAGTATTCGAGGTTGATTGTAAAGAATCCTCGGATACTCTAAGTTAGCACGAACAATGGTTACCTCATTTAAAACCATTCCAGAAAAACCCATTTGGGATAAAAGCCGGTCGAAGGGAAAAAGAGTGCAACGCGTGCTTTAAGATCTAATATCTTCCTTCTTGGAGAAAACTTCGATTCCTTCGCTCTAACACCTGAAATAAGTTAGTGTAAAATGTAAATGAAAAAGGAGAAGGTCATAACTCAATAATAATATCGTTGGAGGATCGATATGTTTCAATTATTTGGTAGCTCGCCGTTTATCGTGCCAAGCTTGTAGGATCCCTTTCCAACGATGTCGAGGACTTGATACAATCCTTCCCAATTTGGGTCGAGTTTTCCTTCGCTAGGGTCTCGAGTATTGAGGGTGACTTTTCTCAGATCTAAGTCCCCGATTTTAAAGTGGCGAAGGTTGGTCCTTCGATTATAATACCTTTCGATGCGTTGTTTTTGTGCGGCCATTCGGATGAGGGAGGCTTTCTGTTTTCGTCTAGTAGCTCGAGGCTCGTATCATAGTCTCGTCATTTGACTCTTCTGTTGCGTACCAAAACCTGGCACTGGGTTCCTGATACGCTCAAATTACACCTTAAAATAGTGTAAGCGGTCGATTGTCAAATATAATAACCCAACAAGGTTGGGGTCGAATCCCACAGAGAACAATATGGAGGCAATTAGGAACGTAAGAGAATTATCACTTATCGTGCAATGCCAAACAAATAGATTTTGGTTTTGAAAATGTTTATAACTAAATGCGAAAATATAAACTAACCTAGAAAGCAAGTAAAATGATCAATGGAAAAAAGAATGAATGCATCAGATATTACACTCAAGTAACAATCCAATGTATTTCACGATTTTACAAATATGAGCGAGTTTATGTTAATTAGCCACGGAGAATAATTCTAAATTAGCTTTTTCCAAAGTCTAATAAGACTTCCTAATTGAATTATTCCTAACCGAATTAAGAGATTAAGCACACCCGGATACAAGTACAATTCTATCCCTAGGTAGAATCTATAAAATGAGGGTTAAAGCCTCAAGTTCTTGTTAATTAATCTTTCCCAACCCCAAATTATCTTTTCCAAAATTAATTTGGAGTTAATGGGCGAGTCCTAGGGTTAGCTAATACCTTTGGAAACATTAAAGAACAAGAATAATTAAAGTAACAATAATTCACTTCATAAATATATAAAAATCATTCAATACATAAGCACAACAAGGTATTTAATCCACACTTTAATATGAATATTCCCATAAACAAGATTCAAGTGTTGGAAATAAATAATACACACTTAAATATTCAATACAGATCAAGGAAATGAAGAAACAAACATAAATGGGTAAGAAATCCTTAACCACAAGGTTGAAATCTTCAAATCCCAAGTGTGTGTGCGAACCCTAGCTTCCACAAATATTTTCTCTCTTCTTCTCTGCTCAAAAATATATTTTACAATGCCAAAGATATGCCATAAGATCTGCCAAGTCGTGTTTAAGAATGATTTGGGGATAAAAATGTGGAATGCCAAAACTGCCCAGAATTCGCCCAGTTTATATTCATCGCGATCGCGTTAAAATAGTTGCGATCGCGAAGGTTCATGTCTTAAAGCTCTGCGATCGTGTGACCAACTTTGCGATCGCGTAGAACATTTCAGAGCTGCTGTAATATTCCTTCTTCGCGATCGCGTAAAACTCTTTGCGATCGCGGTTCACATTCTCATTGACTTCTGCGATCGTGGAACAGACCTTGCGATCGCGAAGAGTATCTGGCTTCAGTCATTTTTCATCATTTTTGCCTATTTTGACTTGGATTTTCCCATTTCTTCTCCAAATCACATGATACCTGAAAATTGCCAATAATCGTTAGAAATTGCCCTAGTTTTCTATCAAAATTATACCAAAGTTTAAATATTGAGAGGAGATAAGTTGGTAAAATAACAACTCATCAAACCCCCAAAGTTAAACTATTGCTTGTCCTCAAGTAATTCAAAACTAAGAACACATTTATGCAAATCATCACTTAAGCTCCACGGCATACCAAGTACCATTTCAAGTCAAAAAGGGTCAATTCAAGATCAATCTAATGGCTTTGGTTGGTACCAATAATTAATCCAAGGCATATGAATCACTAACTTTTTGCACATTTTGTTTCATTTTCAAAAGACCACATTATTCAAAGTAACAACCAAGCATGGCACTAAAGATTCAAAATTTTTCTCTCTATCACTATTTTCTTCCCTCGCTCATTCCTCTCAATTCAAAATGGGATTAAGTTCACAATTAGAGCCTCATGTGTCCTCACACTTTAAGAGAGAATCCCAAACTCGCAAATTGTAATTCAAAACATAGAAGGGATGTCAAATAGAAGACTCAACTCTCTCTCTCACAAAGATATTCAAATGCACACAAGTAGTACCATAGGCTTTCCCTTTATGTATTTCTCCACTAATGTAGACATACTTGGTTCAAAATCAATTAAGACTTAAAGGGTTGTAGTTTAGGCTTTTGGTAAAGGTAGGGCACAATTTGGTAAAGTGACTCAAAACCTCCCTAAGCACTATACTTTTTCACAATTCAAAGTGCACTTCCTTCAAGAATTTTTCCACCCTTTCTTCTCTTTTTTTTTATTTACCTAGTCTTCCATTTATTCAAACTTTCTTCCATTTTTTTTACAACTCTTTTTACTTTTTTTTAAAGAGCCTCCATATCACAACTTTTCTAACCTCCACCCCTAAACTTAGGCTTTTAGTCTATATTCATACTTGAAATTACTTAGGGAGGTATTGTTCTTACAAGAAAATCAATAAGAAGCTTGTAACATGGTTGCCAAAAAAAAAGTTAAAAAGCTCAAAAGGGTTGACTAGTGAAAATATTCATGGGTAGGAAAGTTAGGCACAAAAATTGTCCAAGGAAGGCCTAATATCATTTTTCAAATCAAGTTAATCTAAGATTTCGCCTTGAAGCATATTCCGGGCAAGTTCTAGACTACAAATGATGCAAAAGAATTTTACAATAAAACCTCACCACACATGGCGCATGAAAACTCAAATGGAATACAATCCAAAATCCAATTGAAACCAGTGAAACTCAAGGAAGTCATATGTAGCCTAAAAGGCTATTTACTGAATCAAAGAGCCAAAGTTAGAATCTAAAAATCACAACAAGGAACAATACTCTTAATCATTCATTTTTTTCATATTGCATATATATATATATATATATATATATATATATATATATATATATATATATATATATATATATATATATATATATATATACATATATATTATTTTTATTTTTATATTAAAGACTCATATTCCAAGGTTTAAAATATATTTGTACCAAACAAGTCACATGTTGGCTTATGGGCACAAGACTACACTCTAAAAACAAATCTATTCACAACTAGCTATTAAACTATCTACTTAAAAAAATTTATTTACTTTCTAAAAAAAACTAAACAAGATTAATCCCTTAAGAAAGTTTTCACACCATCCATCATAGGGAAAAGTCACCCGGTTCAACAAAAATAATTTCCTTGGAAAAGAACCGTGGTAGAAAGAAAAACCAATGAATTTCATTAATGCTACTATATATAAACAGAAATAAAAACCAAAACAAGATAACTATAAAAAGAAATAGAAAATGTTAACTTAACAAAATACCATTAATAAACTAAAATATCCACCAATCTACAAAAGTTCACAATCAATCCAAAAACAAAAATTTCAATGTTCCACACAATCATATAAGAGCCACCCCCAACCGAAAATATTGCATTGTCCCCAATGCAACTATGCAAGATAATAAGAAAATGAAGGGGTGCTCCCTGAATGTCATCACTGGAAGATCTGGGAGGGGCAAGCTCGAAATCCTCATCCTCAGCCTCGTCCGGGCCACAGAATTTCCTCAACATGCTCAAGATCTTGGTGAGGAACTTGCTCTTCTTCTTTTCATATTCCCTCTACTTCCCCTGCCTCCTTTCAATATTTCCCAGCTTGGCTTTGATGGCCAGCTGCTCCTTGGCAAGGTCAGATACAGTCAGGAGCCTTGCCTGGCTAGCTGAACCTGCAGAAGTACCCTCTTCGGGTGGTGTAGAAGGAAGGCCAGCTACAAGCTGGCGTACCTGTGTATCCACGCCATAGACCTGCCTGGAGATGTACTTGAGATTAAGCGGTCCTTGCTCCTGTGGTGTGATAGCCGTGGAAGTCCCAGGAGCAGCTGCAGGATCATCATATATCTCAATGGTGTCAGTGAACTGGTGAAAGGTGGGAGATGTTACATCAATCCTCCGCTTCTTCTGCGCATTTCCAGATCCCTTTCTAAACAATGGGTGGATGAGCTTCTACGGATTTTTATCCTTTTCTATGGGCTTTGGCACCACCCCTGCATCGTAGCATAGCTGGGTGATTAGGGATGGAAAGAGTAGGCTCTTGGTCCGCTCTGCTACCACCTCTGCTATCTCATCGGCGATGAGCTGCCTACATTCACCGGGATACCCTCCATGATAGCACATATCACTCTCGCCTTCTCAATTGTCACCTCAGTCTCATTTTTGGAAGGCATTATGTGAGCACAGATGATGGAGAGCCAAGTCTTGGCCTCCGTAGTGAATCCTGAAGACTCAATCTTGGAGTGATTCTTTATCCAGTTGGGCACCTGTCCACCATGCAAATGATCAATGTACCACTGGGTGCCCAGTTCTTGGGCTCAATCTTGGTACACCTGGTTGTCAGCAGTGGGGAGATTATAATGTGCATTGATTGCCTTTGGACTGAACCAGATTTCTTTGCCCCTGACAGTAGCCACCAACTCATTAGCAAAATCCGCCTCTACAGCGTTTGCATAAAACTCTCGGACTACTTCATAGTTGGCTGGCCTGGGCTCTTCTACAAAAAAAACATCCACTCGTTACTAATCACCCATGGAACTTGGGCCAACGGCTCTCAAGGTCGGTCAGGAGGATGCCTCTTTCCCTAATCATGTTTTTTGATAATTGCTTGTCATATCGCTCAGAGCATCTAAGAGAAGAGAAGGTAGTGGAATCAAAATATTCCTCTACGGCAGCTTGTGCAACGGGTATTTGAGCATTTTCAATTATTCTCAAGTCTATTTTTAGAGCGCAAAGTGCCTACAAAAAGAGTAATCACGTCAAACAATCATATGGGCACTTAAAGTGTGACGATCCAAAGGGTCATCACCTATGTTATTACCCATCCCGTACTTCCGAGGCCTTGAAAACCTCATTTGTATTTTCCTCGATTAGCATCCGTAGTCCGGGCGCGTAGCCGGATAGCTTAAATATGAAATTCTTTGAAAAATGCTAAGATTTGATATTAAAATGAATAAATTTGACTTCGGTCAATATTTTGCGTAAATGGACCCGGACCCGTGATTTGACAGTCCCGAAGGGTCCGTAGGAAAATATGGGACTTGGGCGTATGCCCGAAATTAAATTCTGAGGTCCCAAGCCCGAGAAATGAATTTTTGTGTAAAATTGTTTTATGAAAATATTTAAGGAACTTGAAAATGAAATCTGATTAGAAAGTAATGGTATCAGGCCCGTATTTTGGTTTCGGCGCCCGGTACATGTCTTAAATATGGTTTAAGCACTTTCTGTAAAGTTTGGTTTAAATTGGATTTCGTTTGCCATGTTTCAGACTTAAAAATGGAAAAACTTGATGTTTTATGAAATTTGATAGGATTCATGGATTTTGAGGCCTATTTCGATGTGTATGATGTTGTTTTGGCAATTTGATCGCACGGGAAAATTCGTAGGAGGTTTTGTGAGTAATCTGTGAAATTTGGTATCGTTCCGAGATATATAGGTCAGTTCGGCACGTTGTTAGCGAGGTTAGAAAACTTAAAATTCCTAAGTTTGGTTCTTGAGGTTTGGGGGTGTGATTTCGAGTTTTAGCGTTGTTTTGAGTGTTCCGAAGGCTCGAGCGAGTTCGTATTATTATTTGGGACTCGTTGGTATATTTGGATTACGGCTCGGGTGGGCCCAGGTGCCTTCCGGGCAACTAACGGGGCTAAAAACAAATAAACTCAGCTGCTGGTGCACCTGCTCTGGTGTGACCGCAGGTGTGGTTGCCCAGCATCGCAGGTGAGAGACCGCAAGAGCGGGCCCAGGCATCGCAGGTGCGAGCACCAGTGGCCTGGCCAGCCTTCGCAGGTGCGGAGCATTTCATCGCAGGCACGAGACCGCAGGTGCGGTCTCCCCTTCGCAGGTGTGATCCCAGACCCCCAGCCCAATTCCGCAGGCGCGAGGTTCTCCTCGCAAGCGCGAGACCGCAGGTGCAGTCCCAGTCATCGCAGGTGCGATCACTGTTCAGGCAGTGAGTTTAAGTACGGGTTTTAAACCCATTTTCCTCATTTCTCACCTTCTTCCTTAGGCGAATTCCACTATTTTTAAGAGCTTTCGACCAGGTCTTGTGGGGTAAGTAAATTCCACCCATAAATTTGTTTCGTGCATGTATCTTAGCCTAATTAACTACACAAATTAGTGCAAAAATTCAAGAAAATGGGTAGTAACCCAGAACTTGTGATCACTTTAGAATTTTCTGCGAACTGGCCATGAAATCAAGTAAAAATCGTATATTTCTGATCTTTAGGCCTTGGGTGAATGTTTCCTTCGATAGTTTCGAGAATCCGAGCGAGCGGGCCCAGGGTCAAATTTTGATAAATTTGAAAGAATGCTAGGAAATGGATAAATAGGCCATGTAATCGAATCTTTGAATCCTTATTGATATACTTGAGTTGATTATGCCTGGATAATACCATTCCGGAGTCGAATTCTAAAGGAAAGGCAGTGTTAGAGGGTTGATAGCCATACTTTGGACCCGAGGTAAGTGTTCGGTCTAACCTTAGCTTGAGGGAATAGGAGTTGAGTATAATTTGCTACCTGCTAATTGTCAAATACGATGTATAGGCATGGTGACGAGTATCTATACATTGGTGTCTAGCATGACCGTGAGTCCTTATATTGTGAATATTATGATTTTTTGGTAATTTCCATGCTTAATTGATGATTTCTATATGTTGTGAAGAATATGTGAAGGGAATTGTATTCTGTAAGCTCTGTTGGAGCATTGGCTCAAATTGTAACAAAAAATGAAGAAATATGAGAAATTACATCCTTTGGAGCGTTGGCTCAAGCGATAGAATAAGTCATGGAAATGAAAGTGAAAGAAAGAGAAAGAGTTATTGAAATATACCCTTGTCGGGATTTAATTGTGCGGTTGATGTTCCCTTGCCGGGTTAATTGTTTAATTGATTTCACCCTTGCCAGGATTTACTTGTTTAATTATTGTTCCCTTGCCGGGATTTCTATATCTATTCTATTTACTTCCTTGCCCTTGGTTGTGATTGCTGTTTGGGCGAGGAAGAGTGTTAAAGCACGAAGGGTGATGCCGTGCACTTGTCTTGGTGAGAATGAGAGTAAAGCACGAAGGGTGATGCCGTGCATTTTTTGATATTTTCTTCCTTGCTGGGATGTTGAGATTTATGTTGTTGTTCCCTTGCCGGGATTTCTATTTCTATTCTGTTTACTTCCTTGCCCTTGTTTGTGATTGCTGTTTGGGTGAGGAAGAGTGCTAAAGCACGAAGGGTGATGCCGTGCATTGTTTGACATTGTGAGGAAAGAGTGTAAATCACGAAGGGTGATGTCGTGCCGTACGATATACCATTCCGTACCATATTCATTGATTATACTATGAGGAAAGAGAGTAAAAGCACGAAGGGTGATGTCGTGCCATGATTTACATTGATTAAATTATACACTACATAGTGAGGACGAGAGTAAAAGCACGAAGGGTGATGCCGTGCCGTGATTTACATTGATTACATTATACACTGCATAGTGAGGACGAGAGTAAAATCACGAAGGGTGATGCCGTGCCATAATTTACATTGATTACATTATACATCGCATAGTGAGGACGAGAGTAAAAGCACGAAAGGTGATGCCGTGCAAGTTTGTGATTTCTTGTCCTTGTTGATATGCTGGCTTGTTGTTCCTTTCCTTATTGAGATTTCTTATATGAAACTTTTATCTCCCCACATCATGTTCCCCTTCCTTTATTAATTGTTTTCTCCCTATATTTCTTATCCGTTGTATATATGTATATATGTTTAATTGAACTGCACAGATTTATTTGGTAGTTTTGTTTTTAGCCTCGTCACTACTTCGCCGAGGTTAGGCTAGGCACTTACTCAGTACATGGGGTCGGTTGTATTGATGCTACACCTGCACTTCTTTATGTTGTGTAGATTACGCAGCCGGACCCGGATGACATCATTAGTGGAAGTGTCTTCCAGCTCATTATAGAGGCTTCGAGGTATACCCGCTGGCGTTCGTGGGCCTTGGCGTCTCTTCCATCCCTTTGTCTTCGATTCTGTCTTGTTTTTCCTTTAGTTTCAGAGGCAAATATGTATTTCCTTCTAGACTTGTATTTAGCACTCTTAGACAGTTCGTGAGTTAGTGACATCAGGTTTTGGGAAATTTTGCATCGATGTATTGTGATTGTCTTTACTTAGCTTAAAACCCGTATTTATTTCCGCTGTTTAATTTGTGAATTGATTTAGTTTATTCTGTTAGAATGAGGTTATGATGCTAGTTTAACTACACACGTTGGCTTGTCTAGTCGGTTCAAAGTTAGACGCCATCACGACCCGACGGTGGGATTTCGGGGCGTGACATAAAGCAATGCATTTGGGGGTAATTAGGCTAAAGAAACAATTCAAAAGGCATTTGGAACATAATTTTGCAAGTTTACTGTTTTTCTACCTGGTCCGCAATGAATCGCGATCGCAGAGAATGAACTGCGATCGCGAAGAACAAAGGTTGTGAAGCCACGCGATCGCAGCCCAGTTCACGCGATCGCGATGAATAAGATGATGCTTCCCAGCTGGTAACGCTACGCGATCACAAAGAGTTTTACGCGATCGCAATGGGTGATCAAGAAACCTAGCAGACTTAGACCTACGCGATCGCATAAATGGGCATCGTGATCGCGAAGGTCGTCTTCTTTGCCCAGTAACAGGCCATTTAGGCATTTCAACAAACAGAGGTTGGGTTTCATTTTCCTCAGCAGATTTAAACCACCCACATATAACTAATTCACCCTAAACTTACATTAATTATCACACTTTCACTCAACCAATCTCCCACAGCAAGCAAGCATACAAAGGAAATTAGCACTAACCGTTAACTAAATCACAAAATTTTCAATCCCTAGAGTTTGCAATTAAGGCTGCCTATCCTATCATTTTCCACAAAAATTGAAAATAGATAAAGCATTAAGGTTAGGAATTCACATACCTGGATGATGATGACCGAATGATTCAAGGAAGTTGAAGAAAAATCGATTTGGGCGTGGTTCAGGGGCTTGGCGGAGCAGGGGAAATTTTTTTCTTTTGTTCTGAGTTTACAGCAGAAGTGGGCGAGTAAAAAAAAAATTCTCAGTGTTTTAATTTTTACAACTTACATGTTCCCCGCGATCGCGAATGTAGTAATGTGATCACAGTGTGTTAACTTCTCCCAGGGACGCGATCGCGAGTAGGTTCCAGCGATCGCGTAGAGCATGAAAATTATCAAAGCTTCGCGATCGCGAACCATCTCCTGCGATCGCGAACCGTCTCCTGCGATCGCGTTGCATTAGAATTTGGTGCAATTTCACTGCGAATTCTGCGATCGCATTTTTGCCCTAAGAAGCACATTTGCGAATGCAGAATGGAGACATGGGCATCGCATACTGAGGCAGTGTTGCCCAATGATTTTTTTGTTGCTTCTTTTGCACTGCGTTTGGCCACCCGGTTACCCCGACCTACTCAAATCAACTCCAAAAATTTTGAAACTTGGCAGATTGGTTAGAAAAAATATAATAAGCTATTCTAAAAAAGAAAATTTCAAAAATGACCAAAAATTTTGAAAATTGATAGGTTGCCTCCCACCAAGAGCCCCATTTAACGTCGTGGCACGATGCAAATCACTTTACCACTTTTCTCGCCACTTGGAAGATATAAATTGGTCACCTAGCTTGGAATCAAGCTTGTGACCATGGGCGGTGGGGGTGGTAATTAGATGACCGATCCAAGCCTTAAATTCTTCATTTTGCACTTTTTGGCTCTCATGTGAGCCATGTCATTTTGCTTTCTTGGTTCCTCAAATTGTAAGATGTATGGTATGAATTTTTCCTCCTGGAAACACTCCATTGATTCGTGTAGTTCAACTTCCATTTTACCACACAATTTCAATGTTGAAAAATGCTTGAAATGTGCCTTCAAACCTCCAACTTCCAAATTTTCCCGGATTTTGACATCCTCTTTTCTCCCCGGAATAGAGTCATTTTCAACCAAATTTTTAATCACCCCGGTTGACTCTAATTCCATATTTTTCTCGGCATCACTAACACTCATGGAGTCGGTTGACGGATGTTCAAGGCTTGATTCTTCAAAGTAAAGCTCACTCTCACCCTCGGAATTGGACTCTTCTCGGCTTTCATCCACGCTTTGCATTCGATCCTCCAACGTGCGGATGTGCTCATCATTTTGAGTCACTTCATGTTTCAATCCCTCGAGTGCAAAGTTATACTTGTCCTCATTTTCAAGAATGGCCTCCAACATGAGCATCATCCTCTCGTTTTGAGCATATGAGAGTTCTTCTTGGTTTTGTTCAAGTACCAAGGAAGAATTTTCGACTTCAACCTCCAAGGAAGGTTCTTGGCCATCACTCACCTCCAAGACTTTTTGAACCCTTGAAGCTTCAATCATTTCATCCATTTGTGAGTTCAACCTTTCAAGTGCCAAATCATTTTGGAGACTAGTCTCCAAAAGTTCTTCCAAGGCATTTTGCTCATGGTTTCCTTCTTCAAGTAATCACTCCAACATGATCTTGAACTCTCCATTTCTACCATGCTCAATTTCCTCCACTTCTTCACCCCTAAAATTTTTATCACAAGAAGTAGAATCATCATAGAGGGGGCTTGGGGAAGGGACAGACAAATATACACAATCATACCAATGACCATTTTGGCAACCAAGCCTATCACAAATACTCCACTCATCGGTTTGAGATTGTGCGCACAATCCATCCCCGGGAGAATTTAAACAATTTTGCCACGAGTGTGGTCCTCCACAGTAAGGACAAGGGTCATCAAAATATGAACAACTACCATCCGACTAATTTTTATTATATTATGCCATATTGTTTTTTGAAAATTTAAGAAAATAAACAAGAAAAATAATTACACAAATATTCACAAGTTTGAACCAAAACACTTACGCTTACTTCTCAAACAACCTAAATTAGGCCAATTGTTCCCCGGAAACGGCGCCAAAATTGAAACGCTCAAATTACACCTTAAAATAATGTAAGCGGTCGATTGTCAAATATAATAACCCAGCAAGGTTGGGGTCGAATCCCACAGAGAACAATATGGAGACGATTAGGAATGTAAGAGAATTATCACTTATCGCGCAATGCCAAACAAATAATTTTGGTTTTGAAAATGTTTATAACTAAATGCTAAAATATAAACTAACCTAGAAAGCAAGTAAAATGATCAATGGAAATAAGAATGAATGCATCGGATATTACACTCAAGTAACAATCCAATGTATTTCATGATTTTAAAAATATGAGCGAGTTTATGTTAATTTGCCACGGAGAATAATTCTAAATTATATTTTTCCAAAGACTAATAAGACTTCCTAATTGAATTATTCCTAACCGAATTACGAGATTAAGCACACCCGGATACAAGTAGTTCAATTCTATCCCTAGGTAGAATCTATAAAATGAGGGTTAAAGCCTCAAGTTCTTGTTAATTAATCTTTCCCAACCCCAAATTATCTTTTCCAAAATTAATTCGGAGTTAATGGGCGAGTCCTAGGGTTAGCTAATACCTTTGGAAACATTAAAGAACAAGAATAATTAAAGTAACAATAATTCACTTCATAAATATATAAAAATCATTCAATACATAAGCACAACAAGGTATTTAATCCACACTTTAATATGAATATTCCCATAAACAAGATTCAAGTGTTGGAAATAAATATTACACACTTAAATATTTAATACAGATCAAGGAAATAAAGAAACAAACATAAATGGGTAAGAAATCCTTAACCACAATGTTGAAATCTTCAAATCCCAAGTGTGTGTGCAAACCCTAGCTTCCACAAATGTTTTCTCTCTTCTTCTCTACTCAAAAATATATTTTACAATGCCAAAGATATGCCAAAAGATCTACCAAGTCGTGTATAAGAATGGTTTGGGGATAAAAATGTGAAATGCCAAAACTGCCCAGAATTCGCCCAGTTAATATTCATCGCGATCGCGTAAAAATAATTGCGATCGCGAAGGTTCAGGTCTTAAAGCTCTGCGATCGCATGAAGACTTTTTGCGATCGCGTAGAATCAACTCTCTAGCTTCTGCGATCGCGTGACCATCTTTGCGATCGCGTAGAACATTTTAGAGCTGGTATAATATACCCTCTCCGCGATCGCATAAAACCCTTTGCGATCGCAGTTCACATTCTCATTGACTTCTGCGATCGTGAAGAGTATCTGGCTTCAGTCATTTTTGATCATTTTTGCATGTTTTGCCTATTTTGACTTGGTTTCTTCCATTTCTTCTCCACATCACATGATACCTGAAAATTGCCAATAATCTTTAGAAATTGCCCTAGTTCTCTATCAAAATTATACCAAAGTTTAAATATTGAGAGGAGATAAGTTGGTAAAATACCAACTAATCAGTTCCCCTAATTCGACCGGGATCAAGGCTTCGGCGCCATATACTAAGGAGAACAATGTTTCCCCCGTACTGGATTTTGACGTTGTTCGATATGCCCAAAGGACTTCGAGTAAAATTTCTCTCTATTTTCCCCTGGTGTCGTTCAATCTTTTCTTGAGATTTTGAATGATGGTCTTGTTTGTCGATTCAGCCTGTCTGTTCCCACTAGGATGATACAGTGTCGATAGGATCCTTTTTATTTTGTGATCTTCGAGAAACTTTGTTATTTTGCTGCCGATGAATTGTTTTCTATTGTCGCATACGATTTTAGTAGGTATCCAGAATCGGCATATGGATCACAAATGAAATCTATAACTTCTTTTTCTCTGACTTTATCGATGGCCTGTGTTTCAACCCACTTAGAGAAATAGCCAGTCATAAATAAAATGAATTTAGCTTTACATGGGGCTGATGGTAGAGGGCCGACGATATCCATTCCCCATTTCATGAATGGCCATGGGGATAAGACCGAATGAAGTTGTTCTCCGGGCTGGTGGCATTGGTGCGTATCCTTGGCACTTATTGCATTTTCGAACGAACTCCTTAGTATCTTTCTCCATATTGGCCCAATAGTATCCCGCTCTGATGATATTGTGAACTACTGATTCACACATCGCAGGTACCCTCGTGAATTTCTCGTAAGATGTAATTGGTGTCTCCTGGTCCCAAGCATACTGCCAACGGTCCATCGAACATTCGTATGTACAATGTTCCATCTTTGGCCAATGTGAATCGAGCAGCTTTTAGAGTCCTTGATTCCTTAGGGTCCGATGGGAGCTTTATATTTTTTAGAAAGTCGATATATTTGTTCCTCTAATCCTAAGTCAGGCTTGTGGATTTATATTCTGCCTGGCATTCCTCGATTACTGTCCTCGAAAGTTGTACGGCGGTCTCCGAGCTAATTTCATCATCTTCGGCCGATGACCCCAAATTTGCAAGGGCATCGGCCTCGTTGTTTTGCTCTCGAGGTACATGCTGCAAGGCCCATTCTTTAAACCAATATAGTGTTACCTGCAATTTATCCAAGTACCGTTGCATTCCATCCTCTCAAACCTCGAAGGTTCTGTAGACTTGGTTTACCACCAATAGGGAGTCACATTTGGCCTCGATTACCTCCGCTCACAGGTTATTAGCCAGTTCGAGACCTGTAATCATGGCCTCGTACTCGGCCTCATTGTTAGTCAATTTAGAAGCTTTGATCGATTGCCTAATTGTATTGCCCGTGGGCGGCTTCAAAATGATGCCTAGCCCAGACCTTTTCACATATGAAGCGCCGTCTATAAAAAGGGTCCAAACCCCCGATGATGTACCCGATTTTAACAAAAGATCCTTTTCGACCTCGGGTATAGGGCTGGCATGAAGTCGGCCATGAAGTCTGCTAGAATTGGGACTTGATGGCCGTTCGGGGTTGATAATCGATATCGTACCCACTGAGTTCGACGACCCATTTTTCCAATCGGCCCGATAGTTCGGTCTTATGTAAAACATTGCGAAGGGGATAAGTGGTTACCACACATACTGGGTGACACTAAAAATATGGTTTTAGTTTCCTAGAGGCGCTTATTAGAGCAAGCGCCAATTTTTCTAAGTGTGGGTACCGTGTTTCGGCCTCGCCTAGAGTTTGACTTACGTAGTAAATGGGAAATTGCGTACCTTGCTATTCTCGGACTAGGACACCACTTACCGCGACTTCCGAGAACGCTAAGTATAAGTAGAGTTGTTCATCCTCCTTTGGAGTATAAAGCAATGGTGGACTCGAGAAGTACCGTTTTAATTCTTCTAATGCCTGTTGGCATTACGGGGTCCAGGAAAAACATTTCTTCATTTTGAGTAGTATGACTTCGATCTGACGACCTCGAGATGAACCGTCCCAAGGCGGCTATCCGTCCTGTCAATATTTGCACGACTTGTCCACGACTGTGATGTCTTCAATTGCCTTTATTTTATTGGGTTTGATTTTGATCCCTCGATTCGACACCATAAAGCTGAGGAACTTTCCCGAACCGACCCCGAAAGCATATTTTTCGGGGTTGAGCTTGCAAATGAGTCAAATGGTCCTCTGCATGTTGCGACTTAACTAGCATATTGTCAATATATACCTCCATTGATTTACCTATTTGTTTTTCGAACAATTTGCTTACTAAGCGTTGATAGGTAGCACCGGTATTTTTTTGTCCAAATGGCATTACATTATAATAATATGTGCCATACTTAGTGATGAATGGAGTTTTTTTCCTAATCCTTCGGGTTCATTTGAATTTTATTGTACCCGGAGTAGGCGTCGAGAAAACTAAGGATCTCGTGGCCACCCGTGTCATCGATCATGTGATCGATGTTCGACAGAGGAAAAGAGTCTTTGGGATATGCTTTGTTTAAATCTTTATAATCTACGCACATCCTAAGTTTTTCCCCTTTTTAGGGACTACAACTACATTTGCTAACCATTCGGGATATTTTACTTCCCGAATGGATCCTATTTTGAGAAGTTTAGTTATCTCTTCCTTGATGAACGCATGTTTTACCTCGGACTGGAGTTATCTTTTGTTTCACTGGTCTGAAATTCGGATCCATGCTCAATCGATGTGTTGTGATCTCTGGTGGGATCCCTGTCATATCTAAGTGGGACCAAGCAAAGCAATCCATATTATCAATAAGAAATTTAATGAGTTTTTTCCTGAGTTCTGTGGTTAACCCTGTACCCAGGTATACCTTTCGATCAAGCAGGTACTCAATCAGTATAACCTGTTCCAACTTTTTGGCTGTTGATTTGGTGGCATCGGAATCTTTAGGAATAATGAAGGATCGAGGGATCCAATAGTCGTCATCTTCATCTTCCATTTCGTGTTTTTTTTGACTGAGTCGGGGCTGGTGATTGTTGTTGCTATTTGACCTACGATCCTTTTGCTTTCGAAAGCGCCGATTTACTACCTCATCGACCGCGAACATTTCCTTCGTAGCATGCTGCTCCCCATAATACCATTTTCACCCTATCCAGCGTTGGGAATGTCATCATTTGATGGAGAGTTGAGTGGACTGCCCTCATATTGTGAATCTAGGGCCTCCCGAGTAGGGAGTTGTACCTCATGTCGCCCTCGATTACATGGAACTTGGTTTCTTGAATAGTTCCAGCTACGTTCATTGGTCAGATGATTTCTTCTTTAGTTGTTTTGCTGGCCATGTTGAAACCATTCAGGACCCGAACTGTAGGTACAATTTGATCTTGTAGGCCGAGCTGCTCCACGACCCTTGATTAGATGATATTTGCCGAGCTACCTGGATCCACTAAAACACGCTTAATTTGAATTCTATTCATAAAGATAGAAATTACTAGAGCGTCATTGTGGGGTTTAGAAATTCCTTCTGCTTCCTCATCGTTGAATGATACGGAACTTCTGGCACATAATCTCAGGCCCATTTCCCCCTAGTAATTGATACTTTAGTGTATTTAAACATGGGCCCTTGTGGATTATCTTCCTCGCCAATGATCTTGGATCACATGCTATGGCTCTTCCTATTAATTTTTCCTGTTGGCGTCCTTTTCTCTGAAATGGTTTTTGGCTCGATCACTTAAGAACTCTCGAAGGTGACCCTCGTTGAATAGACGAGCTACCTCCTCTCTCAGTTGCCTTCAATCCTTGGTTATATGGCCATGTGTGACGTGATACTTACACATTAGATTGGGACTTCTTTGGGAAAGATCATTTTGTAAGGGCCTGGGCCACCTAGTATCTTTGATTCTCCCAATTGCCAATACAATACCTAATGCGTCGATATTGAAGTTATACTCCGATAATCGTGGTGCTTCTGTGGGATCAGCATGCTTATCAAAACCACTTTTTCTCATAAGTCCCCGAGAGCTCTGTCCTCGATCGGTCCTTTAATCGTTTCGGGTGGAATTGCGTACAGGATCGCCGTTCCTGCGATCTGTGTTGTATGGCTGATATCGGTCTCTGTTCAATCGAGGTTCCCTATTGATATCTCTGGTTTCTGCCTGCGAGCCTGTTCGGATATAGGAAACCGGAAGGAGTTCCCAATTGGTCATCCTCGACTCTGATCTTTGATTGGTACCGATTATGTACATCAGCCCAGGTCACTGCCTGATATTCAATCAAGTTTTTCTTCAGTTGGTGTGATGCTATCGAACTTCGTTCATTCAATTCTTGAATGAAGTCTTGCACAGCCCAATCATCTATGACCGGTGGCAACTCCATGCGTTCCATTTGGAACCGAAACATGAACTCCCTAAGCATTTCATTATCCTTCTGTTTTACTTTGAAAAGGTCTGATTTCCTTGTCGCAACCTTTATGGCCCCTACATGTTCCTTTATGAAAGAATCCGCAAACATTGGCGAATGAGTCATTGGAGTTTGGCGGTAGATTATGGTACCAAATCATTGCCCCCTTCAACAGAGTGTCTTCGAACTTCTTCAATAGAACAGACTCGATCTCATCATCTTCCAAATTGTTACCTTTGATGGTGCATGTATAGGAGGTGACATGCTCGTTAGGATCGGTGGTCCCATTGTACTTTGGGATTTCTGGCATATGAAATTTCTTGGAAATGGACTTTGGAGCCGCACTTGGAGGAAACAACTTCTGTACAAATTTCTTTAAATCCATCCCTTTCAAAATTGGCGGTGCCCCCGGTATCTGATCAACCCGGGAATTGTACGTTTCTACTTTCTTATCATTTGCCTCAATTTTCTTCTCTCCTGATTCATTTCATTTGGTGAAATCCTCGAGCATCTTCATTATTGCGGGGTCAGTCCCCGATTCACTGGCATTTGACCTTTCTGGTAGTGGCTCGGTCTGGGGGGAAGCTTCCGGTTCGACCCCACGGCGTTTGATGCTGATTTTGTAGTTGTGAAATAGCGGCTTGTTGAGCCTGTAGCATCTCGAATATTACTTGGAGGCTGATTCCTCCATCTCCTCCGTCCTGTGTACCTCGACCACTAAATCGGCCTTCTCTGCGTACACTCCATTCAGGGTCCGCGCCATATTCTAATTTAGAGCGATATGCGAACTGACATCGACTGGATTGGCAATCTATACTCCCTCGAGATCAGCTAGTGGTACCTCGACCCCTGGAGCAACTACATTGTCGTTTTCGCAGTGAAATCCGAGGCCATTATCACTATTTGTGGGTGTTGTTTGTGAGTTCGACATATTTTATCCAGAAAACAAAAATACTTGACAAGAACAAGCATAAAGTAGTGTGCGTTATTGGAATCAATATTGAATAATCACTATTATCCTAGCCCCAGAGTGGGCACCAAACTGTTTACCCTAAAATTTAGATAACAATTAAACTTATATTATGGTTTTAAGGATATGTGATTTCATCCAATACCAACTTGATAAATGTGAAAATAAATGACAGAATTAAACCATAAATAAATCAAACCACTGTGTAGATAGAACTTCAGCCTCGAGTCAAGATACCCTCGAACTGATAAGTGTAAGAACTGTAAAACGGAATAAAACGATGAACAATGGCACACGTAAGAAAGAAAGAGTTGAATTTCTTTTGTCTCAGTAAATAATGATCCTTGCAAATTATTAGGACTCCTCTTTATATAGTAGATGAATTCTACTTATGGTATAACTCTAATTACAGAAGAAAATCGTATAATTAGCTAATTAACCGCTTCTGGTTTGATCCGTTTCGAGATTCACGCCACGATCCTCGACCAATCACGGATATCTCGCTTTTTCGTTACTAAGCTATCCCCGACGTTACTCGGAATCTAACTCCCTTGGCTTCGATTTATACCGACCTCGATCTAGGAAGAGACTTCGATCTCGAACTCAATGCCTCAGCTCTTCGATACAACATCCTAGTCTCAATCGAATAGTAAAATCGGGTGGCCCCGATTTCTACCGTATACAAAGACTTACCACTTAATCAGAACTAAATATACTATTGATAATGTATTATTACCTCAATTTAAACCATACATAAGTTTTTTCCATTTAAACTATGCATGCCAAAAGCGTACGTACCAATCATGTTGTTCTTTTCTCTCGGGTCTCGGCTATTTAGTTGGTCGTGGACAAAGAGCAATATCTTCTCCATGAAATATCTCCTAATTCACTCTTCGTACTCTTTTCTAGTTACTCTAACCACTCTTTAAGGTCTGATACTCGTGTCTTTATCTTCATCACGCTGCATGTTTATACGTTTTTGTTGATGATCAGCTTTTGATTCTCCGATCCATTTGGCTTGATAATTCATGTCATGTTAAGACAATCATCACCATGTAGAAAGCATATATATCATCCCCATTGAAGATAAGTTGCATTCTTATTTGATGCTTGACATTCTGATAAAGCTTTGTTTTTGCTGTTGTACAGGCACTGTTTAACATGGAAAGGAAGCATCTTTGGGCTGCACTCCTTTTATTGGCCATTGCCTGCTTTGTATTTCCTGCTTCCTCTGATAGTTTGCTAAGAATTAGTCTGAAGAAGCGACAATTAGATATCAGTAGCTTAAATGCAGCCAATGTAGCTAGACTTGAAGACAGATATGGGAAGCATGTGATGAACGATATAGAGAAGAAGAAGAAGAAGAAAAAGAAATCTGACTCAGATTCAGATATAGTCTCCTTAAAGAACTATTTGGATGCTCAATATTATGGAGAGATTAGTATTGGTTCACCCCCTCAAAATTTCACTGTCATATTTGATACAGGAAGTTCTAATCTATGGGTTCCATCATCAAGATGTTATTTCTCTGTAAGTTGTGCTTCTTTTTAGTTAATGTTTTAAGTTTTATGTGCTAACGGTGCAAAAGTTAGTTATATAATCAAGTCACTTACAAGGTAATTACATATAAATCTCTATAAGAGAATATTAATTGGTAAATTGGTAAGATAGTACTTTGCTATCACAAGTTATACTATACTGATAGTAACAAAAATCCTTACACTTTTAGTGGGTATAACTTAAATCCTTTTATTTATCTGTTCCTTTATTGAATTACCGCGCAGTTTATATAGAATCTTTCCTTAAACTTGAATTGTTCCCAGATTGCATGCTGGATCCATTCCAAGTACAAGGCAAGAAAGTCTAGTACATACACAAAAAAAGGTGATGATCATATCATAGTTTAATGTTATATTTCTTTCACATTAATTGATAGACAAGTAGTTATTTATTGATGGTTTTTGATTATATTTGATGTTTATTCTGATCCAGGAGAATCTTGTTCAATCCACTATGGATCTGGGTCAATTTCAGGATTTCTCAGTCAAGATAATGTTCAAGTTGGCGATCTTCTAGTCACGGATCAGGTGAAATCTTGCTCAGCAATAAGTCATCACTGGCTCATATTTTGGTCCTTTTTGCTCTCCTGAAAACAAAATGGATGAGAATTTTACATGAACTTCTCCAGGTCTTTATCGAGGCGACACGAGAACCAAGTATAACATTTATAGTGGCAAAGTTTGATGGAATACTTGGGCTTGGTTTCAAGGAAATTGCCGTTGGAAACACTACACCTGTCTGGTAATAGTGACAGCAATTTATTTGTTTCAGTTCAGTTTTTAACCAATTCTATCTTGTTTTTCTTTCTTCTCAGTTTTTGGATTCATGATATATGTGCAGGTACAATATGGTGAAGCAAGATCTCGTTAAGGAGCCTGTGTTCTCTTTCTGGCTTAATCGCGACCCAAATGCAAAAGAGGGAGGTGAACTTGTTTTTGGTGGTGTTGATCCAAAGCACTTCAAGGATAAACATACTTATGTTCCTTTGACTCAGAAAGGTTACTGGCAGGTAATTGGATTTTTTTTTTCCAGTATGGTTTCCATTCCTTTTTACCTTTTTTCACTGTCCCCCATATGTTCATTTCCTTTTTTCTGTTTCAGTTTAAAATGGGAGATTTTTCTATTGGGAACCAATCAACAGGTGAGCGTTGCTGTCCAAGATTGAAGACTTCCCCTAAACTCTTTATACTGGAACAATAAAGATATTGAAGCCTCATAAAAAAGATAAGAATAACAGTCTTAAGTTCTTTTTGTCTTGATACTTTTCCCTTACAGGCTTTTGTGAAGGCGGTTGTGCTGCTATAGTGGATTCTGGAACATCATTGCTTGCTGGTCCAACTGTATGATTTACTTTCTTTGGATTGTCGCAGAAGTTGTAGACCTTTCGACTATCTAATTATCTTAAACAAATTCTTGAAAGTAATTATAGCAAGTAAATAACAGGCTGTTGTGACACAAGTCAACCATGCCATTGGAGCAGAAGGAGTATTGAGCATGGAATGTAAAGAAACCATTTCTCAATATGGGGAAATGATTTGGGATTTACTAGTATCAGGGGTTTGTTCTATTTCTCATCTTTTGTTTATTTGAGCCACTAAAGTCACAATTGTAGATATGATGGTACTTGTAATTGTCTGCAGGTTACAGCTGATCAAGTTTGTTTACAAGCAGGTTTATGTTATCTTAATGGAGCTCAGCATTTGAGGTATGGATGCTTTTCCCCTCTTACCAAAGAAGTTGAACTGGACCATCTGTGTTTGGAGCATATGTGAATTAAGGTGGTTTTCGTGAAGTTATTAAAGGGGTAAAACTAATTTTTACATTAGCAGAAATACTATTGTGACAAATTGAAGGTAGGTTTCAGAGTTCTAAAACTAAGGCAGGCACCTAGTCTCCTCTTAGATTTTTGCATCTGAGCAGATAGTCAAAGTCTCTTGATAGATCAGGCTTAGATCTTTCTTTTAACTGCAAGTTAAGAGGATTTATCTTCATTAGTGAAATCATTTGAAAATATCGTTGTCAAGGATGTTCTGTCAAGGCTCTAGAGCTATATTGTTTATGTTGAATTGTGTAACCATCTCATTTAAAAACTTAAGCAGTCAAACATGTCGCAATCTTATTTAATTATATCTTCGACATGCTCTCTTACGTGTAAGTCTGATCTTTTCATGGGCTAGTACTCAAAAAAGATGGTAATGAGATCTGAACCAAGGATCTACTTCTACTACTATACATGTTGAATTGTGTAACCATGTGACAATCTGGTTATATATACTAGCAGTAAAATATTAAGTCCCTTAATTGCTAAAATTAGATGTCACCTCGACCAATTTTGCAGCTCGAATATCAGAACAGTCGTTGAGAAGGAAAATGAAGGAAGTTCAATAGGAGAAGCCCCATTGTGTACTGCCTGTGAGATGGCTGTAATTTGGATGCAGAACCAGCTCAAACAGAAGACAACAAAGGAGAGTGTGATAGAATATGTGAATCAGGTGAGTGAATTTTCTCTTTAAGTAGTGCGGAGCCTTGTCTTAGGGACTAACGTTTGGTGTTTTACAGCTCTGTGAGAAACTACCAAGTCCTATGGGACAATCTGTAATCGACTGCGATAGCATATCATCAATGCCAAATGTTACATTCAATATTGGTGATAAGGAGTTTGTGCTCACTCCAGAACAGGTTGTGACTCTCTTCCTAATTTGATGTTACATTGTTATGTTGCATACTCTTGATTGGAACATCTGTGGTGCTGGTGCCTAAGTTCCTGTTCAAAGAGAAAATTACTCAACTGTGGCTGTGAGGTGGTTTTTCCCTTATTATGAAATAGTTACTTGAGTCATGATTATAACATAAAACTAAATGGAGGACTTTCCAAATGGCTATATAAATTAAAACTCAATATTAATGGCTTTGTTAACACGCAACTTGTGTTTCCAGTATATTTTGAAAACTGGGGAGGGGATTGCTACCATTTGCCTTAGTGGGTTTGTTGCTTTGGATGTGCCACCACCTCGTGGTCCTCTTTGGTAAGTTTTTATTCTTCTTACAACCATTTCTCTTTACAAGGAAAAAACATGCATAAACAAGAATACTACACTTAATTACCTCTATTTATTCAATTGCTTCTCTGTTTCATACCAATAGATTCATGTACTTGCAGGATTCTTGGTAATGTATTCATGGGGGTGTATCATACTGTATTTGACTATGGTAATCTTCAAATGGGTTTTGCTGAAGCTGCGTGATAGCCGCTCTTTGCAATTACACTCCATTATTCACTGGGCTCGAAATTAAATATAATAATGTAAAATATAAAGATGAATAATTGTACTTTGAAACCACATTGTATCCGCCTGTACTATAACTTAATTTCATGTTGTATAAGGATTTAAATAATCACATTGGTGCTCAGCAATCCTGGTCAATTCAATGTGCTCGATCCTAGTGATTATAAGATGCAAGACGCATATTTTCTCTTTTCTTTCAACCGTAGGCGTCTTTTGATGGTATACCACTTATTGTTTTGTAATATCAAATAATACCAAACAGAGATGAAGTTTGTTCCCCTTAAATATTTGTTTAATATGCTGCAATATATATATTACACACGAGACTGATATCACAACTAAAGCATATATGTATATATATTTATTTACACAAATTTATAGAACAACGAAGGCAATGTGCTACACTGAGACAGTTTGTGTGAAAGAAAAATACGTTAGTTACCTTGATCTGCATTAGTCAACAGGTCTTGCTCGTTGAAGACTTCAAGAACGAAGGTTTTACAGTTGAACAAAAAATTAGATTTTTCAAATTGCTAGTGTAAGAACGGAGTTTGTGGCAGAATGGCAGGCAGAGCCAAATGGTATTCTGGTGCACCTGACGAATCATAAGTAGCTGTTTGGGCAAATAATTAGTAGTCAAATTGCATAAAACTACAGCCTAGTTGCATGGGCAGTTGGTATTGGTATGCATTGCACTTGGAACGTAGTAAAAGAGACAAGGAACCAGAAATAGAATAATGAACACATTTGCCCCAACCAACTCTCCTAGTCTAATAATTTAATACTTCACTGAAACATAAAGAAAGCACACTGCACCCAAGTATATTAACTCTACTCGGGGAGACAGCTCAATCCTTGTCATTAAAGAAATGCTTATAGTTTATTACAGAAGACGAGTTGAATGAGATACAACTGGGGCAACAATGCGAAAATTCGCTTGGTATAAATAAACTTATATCCATTACAGATGGATATTTCACAAGTACCACACAACATAGAAACACCAGTAGTAGAGGAATTGCCCTTGTTATCCTTCCTTGCTACTTCTATTTCAACCACTACAATTCATGCTAAGGCACCATGTTGATAAGTTCTTTACAGAGTCAATCCCTTGATTTTTTCATATTTTCCCCTTCCTTTAAAGAGTCAGCACCACGAAATTTGAGTCTTGCACCTTCTCAATTAACAAGCATCAGGCCTTAACCTCCCAAGAGAAATACATCAAGTTTATAACCATATTTACCTTGATATTCCCCATTTGGTATGGGGTCAAACCAGGGGAGTATGGTAGTGTCGGGTTCAATTGAACTCATAATTTTCTATGCAGAGTAAAAGTTCATTAAAATTATAAAAATAGTAGATCTGAACCCATAATGTTAAAATATAATGGTTCAATGTAAAAACAATAAAGATTGAACCGATAAAATTTAAATCTTGAATCCACCTCTCGGTCAAACAATTGAAAATTCTAGATAAAGTCAGGCAATCCACTTTAGGTGCCATAAGACCACAAGGGTTCAGTTTTTTTGCACCCTAGTAAATAGATACTACACAAGCTAGCCTATCTAACTGATCACGCCCAACTCAAGCCCTAAAAAGGATAAGCGGTCGCTACAAATATAATACGGTCTAAAAGTCCGGAGTTGAATCCTACAGAGAACTAAGGTTTCGCCATAATTGTTTAATATCGCTAAGAAGACAAGCTCGAATAAATTTCTAAGTTATAAATATTAAGATTCTTATATCTAACTAATTGACTAACAAACCAAAATCGTAAATTAACAGCTAAATATACTTAAGGTTGGAGACTAAATTAAGAAGGTCTAGAGTTATGATTTCCCCAAGTGTCGGAATCCTTCCTGCTATGTTCCCTACAATCTCGCCTATGAATTCTCCACTGATCATGAGTACTTTAGGTGCCGTAATTATCTCTCGAGCAACTACAACAATTTACTAGATATATTCTCTCGAACTACACTATTTGGCTTTATCTAACTGCTCATTATGACCACGTCAAGGCTTTGTTATTTTTAAACCTACCTTTAAACCCGCTGTATTGATTTTTCACATACGTTAGGAGTGATGTTGTTCAACAACCACCTAAACATGTATCTTTTCTCAAGCAACACATAATAAATAGGCACAGTCAATCGATGGTCATTCAATCAACAACAATAAACACGTAGTTGAACAAGTAGAGAAATATAACGACTTAATTATATAAAAACATAACAAGAATTTATCCTACAAAGGGTTCCATCAAAACCCTAGATTAGGAGTTAAGCTCCTCATACTCATAGTAATCAAATCCAAAGTAAATTGCATAATTAAATTACAGATTAAGGAATAAGGGATTAAAAATCAATGTTTTGAGCTTCCGAGTTGTGTTTCACGATCTCCTCTTGTCTCTAATGGCAAAAATGGCATTTTTGGGTCTATTTATATTTTTGGAATAAGCCCTAAACGTGTAAGTCACTCCTAGTTACGCCGGAACAGTGTTTAATACTTGGAAAGTCAGATCTGAACCCTGGCTTTAAGCTGGCCTAGCCAGGCTAAAGCCTGGTCTGGCCTGGCTTTAGGTTGGCCTCTCGAGGCTAAAGCCTGGTCGAGCTGGCTTTTGCCTGGCTTCTCCTTTTCACCATTTTCACGCGCACTTTCGACTTTTAAGCATCAATTTAGCTCGACTTCCATATCTAATTCACCTACACATAAAATAAACTCCATTACGCTCAAACAAAGTGTATTTTTAATATTAAAGCACGTAAAATGCGAGGCATATAATGCGTTAAATCATGAATTATAGCCACGCATCAATAACTCACACTTAAATATTTGCTCGTCCTCGAGCAATTAAACTACACTCATGAACTCAACTTATTAAGCAGTTCCCTTAACTCGTTATTCCAAGAATTTTTAAAATAGTTTAAGCACAAAGGTGTGACATCCTCGCCTCAATAACCGACTCACAAAAAGCATGCTTTATTTACAATTCACTTACTTACTCTAACATGGAGGTCAACAACATTACCTTTCCTTTATGAATCATGTTCCCTCACCCAATCAAAGAGCTTAGTTCCACACACCATGAATTTGAATAACATAGGAACTCAAGATAGAAAAAATTCACTCGCTCTCAAAAATAACATTCATATGCCCCAAATGACGTACCATAAGCTTGCCCTTAGTGTCGTACTCCATTAATCGAGTTCATTTAGTCTAAGATCAAATAGGACTTTCATTGGTTGTAATGTAGGTTGCGGGACATGTATGATACATTTAGATATAAGAGTGACTAGACCTCCCTTAAGCACTTTAATACAAACACTTTAACCTTCAAGCCCATACTTATGTCAAAGCAAAACTCCACCTTAACTTCACTATATTTTACCCCTACTTCTTTAAGAACCAATACATCAACAACCACCACCATCAGGAATTATATATAATTTTTTTTTCTTTTCTTTCTTTTCTTTTTTTTTTTTCTTTCCTATCCAAATGGCTTTATTGACACTTTTTTTTTTCATATGGTGCACCTTTCTCCTCATTTTCTTGTTCCACTCAAAAGCCAACCCACCACCCCAAACTTTAACTTTTTCATAATTCATCACAATTCAAGTGCTCATGAGAGGTGACAAGGTTCAAAGATATGGTCGGTTTAAACAACAAGATACGACTTGTAATGTGGTTACCAAAGAAACAGGATCACAGGCTCAAATGAGTTAACTACGATACATAACATTTACATGGATACTCTATGTATATCTGGATTAATAAAGAAATGCCTATATCACTTGTCAGACTGAACAAGACTACTATTTCTCTTTGCACACACACTAGGCAAATTCTAAACATCAAATTCAATGCACAGAATACATACAAACCTCACACGGACATGGCACAACCTCATTCGGGATTGGTTTTATCATGACACTCCAGTCAAAGCAGTTAAGCAAATTTAAGAATTCATGATTTAAGGTATTTATCCTAGAGTCAAAAATTGAGCCTAAGCGTCACAACCAAAGTACTAACTATTTTCAGGGCATCACAAAACTCAGAGTTACTACTGCGATTAAATTCATAGCCATCGTGGACTCCTACTACTAAAAATTAAAACTACCTACACCCGGTTCAACTAACCCTTGGAAAAGAACCGCGGCACAAAGAAAAACCAAGGGAGAATTACTACACTAAGTAAAAAAAATCCTTTTGGTATTTTTCTTAGACTTACTTCCCTCAAGAAAACTGTTTAGGAGATCCATCGTCGAGAAGAGTCCAACATATTTCTGCTTTTTTTTCATTTTTATAAAAAAAAAATTTATTTAATTAAACTAACACAACTAAAATAACATAGACAGCCACTCAAACAATCTCCTCACCCCACACTTAAAATTGTGCATTTTCACCAATTCACACCATAACTAATAAGAGGGTAAAAGAAACTCCCTTGTAGGCCGAAGCACTAGCAGCTCATAGGTTACAGGCCTGGTCCTTCGTGCGGGTACCTCACACTTAGTTCCAACCATGTGGTTTTGCTGTTGCATCCTTCCAATAGATTTGCGTTCCATGCTCCTAGAAAATAAAAAATTGACACTACAAAAATAATACAATTACAAAAAACAAAATAAAAATAAATAAAATAAAACAGTAAAGCTGGGCTGCCTCCCAACAAGCGCTTGATTTAACGTTCCGGCACGATGTGAATCACTTTTTACCTCCACCTTGAACTTATGAATTGAGCTCCCAATTTGGCTTCAAGTTTTCGGTTATGCTCCAGGGGTGGTGGAACAAATCTAGTTGGCCCAAACAACCATTGTACTATTTTTACACTTTTTGGATTTTAGATGAGGTATGTAGTTCTGTCTTTCTCGCAAGTAAAATTTCAGGATGTAGGCACCTTGTTCCTCATTGCTTGAATCCTCAATCGGCTCGGATGGCTCTATTTCCATATCAACATCCAAGACCAATATGGAAAAATGTTTGGAGTAAGGACCAATGCGCTCAAACACATGAGCTTCAAGACTTTCAACATCCTCAACATCAATGATACTAGAGTCAACAAAATTTATATCCTCAAAGTCCTTGGCTGATTCTAGTCTCACTTCTTCAACATCGACATCCTCAAATGGTAGTTGGCTAGGTTGTTGATGTTCTACTCTGACCTCCTTAATTAACACCTCAAATTCACGCTCTTCTTGGCTACTATCCCCAATATTGTCTTGTTGAGCATTAATAGATCCAACCAGTTGACTCAATTGAGCCTCCAAGTTGCGAATAGTTGCCTCTTGCCTCTCTATCTGCAATTGTTTCTCATTATTTGTTCTAGAAGACACTTTAACATATCTTTGATCTCCTTCAGGTCCGCATCCCCAGGTTCTTTGTTTAACTTCACAAGAAAAAGTAGAACCATCATAATAAGGGGTTGGAGGAGGATAATAAATATAAGCACAACCATGAAAGTGACCATTTTGACTAGCACACACATCACACACATTCCACAAATAAGAATGAGTTGATGCACATAACTCGCTCTCAAGAACATTTTGAAAATTTTTCCATGGGTGGTTTCCTTCACAATATGTATGAGGATCAATAGTAGAATTATCTACACCTAAATTCTCATAATTACAAGATGTCATGTTTCTCAAATCAACAAGTAAAACAAAAATAAAAAAAATCAAATACAGAAAATAAAAATAAAAGGTAAAACTTGAAACCTAGCAATATGTAAACATACAACTACACCGTTAGTTCCCTGGCAATGACGCCAAAATTTGATCACGCTCAACTCTAGTCCTAAAAAGGATGAGCGGTCACTGCAAATATAATTCGATCTAAAAGTCAGGAGTCGAATCCCACAGAGAACTAAGGTTTCGCCATAATTGTTCAATATAGCTAAGAATACAAGCTCGAATAAATTTCTAAGTTATAAATATTAAGATTCTTATATTGAACTAATTGACTAACAAACTAAAACAGTAAAATTAACAACTAAAGATACTTAGGGTTGGAGACTAAATTAAGAAGGTCTAGAGTTATCATTTTCCCAATTGTCAGAATCCTTCCTGCTATGTTCCCTACAATTTCGCCTATGAATTCTCCATTGATCATGATCACTTTAGGTGCCGTAATTCTCTCTCGAGCAACTACAACAATTTACTAGACATATTCTCTCGAACTATGCTAGTTGGCTTTATCTAACAGTTCATTATGACCACGTCAAGGCTTTGTTATTTCTAAACCTACCTTTAAACCCGTTGTATTAATTTCTCACATACGTTAGGAGTGACGTTGTTCAACAACCACCTAAATATGTATCCTTTCTCAAGAAACACATAATAATAGGCACAGTCAATTGATGGCCATTCAATCAACAACAATAAACACGTAGTTGAACAAGTAGACAAATCCAACGGCTTAATTATATAAAAACAAAACAAGAATTTATCCTACAAAAGGTTCCATTAAAACCCTAGATTAGGAGTTTAGCTCCTCATACTCATTGTAATCAAATCCAAAGTAAATTACATATTTAAATTACAGAGTAAGGAATAAGGGATGTAAAAATTAATATTTTGAGCTTCCGAGTTGTGTTTCACGATCTCCTCTTGTCTCCAATGGCAAAAATGGCATTTTGGGTTTATTTATATGTTTGGAATAAGCCCTAAACGTGTAAGTCACTCCTAGTTATGCCTGGAAAGTGTTTAATACTTGGAAAGCCGGATCTGGACCGTGGCTTTAAGTTAGCCTCGCCAGGATAAAGCCTGGTCTTGCCTTGCCCCGCCAGGCTTAAGCCTGGTCGAGCTGGCTTTTGTCTGGCTTCTCCTTTTATTTTCACGCGCACTTTCGACGTTTAAGCGTCCATTTAGCTCGGCTTCCATCTCTAATCCACCTACACATAAAATAAACTCCATTACGCTCAAGCAAAGTGTCTTTTTATCATTAAAGCACGTAAAATGCGAGGCACATAATGCGTTAAATCATGAATTATATCCACACATCCCTAGCTAGTAAGCAACTGGATATAAGCACAATTCTATACAACCAACACCTTAATCTTCATTAATAAAAAAAATGCTGAGAGGAAGAAAAAAACATTGTATTTCAAGACCATGGACAGTAAAACACAATAAGAAATTAGCCACGTAAAATTACCTTGCTCATTTTTTCCAAGACCCTTCCCTTTCCAACCCATCTTTTGGAGAAGCCGGAATCCAACGTCATAAGATGTCAACTGTGTATCTAAAGATGCTTGTTCCACATATTCTGTAGGTCTGAGATCGATGGGAAGGAAAAAATCTTCTGCAAGATCCTCGAGGACAGAAGCCTAATTTGCCTATCATATGAGTTATGGAAAGTTGAAAACGGCATTATTACAAGAATGAAGATGACATACAATCAAGACAATAGCATGACCGCATAAGTCCAGGAGAAAATGTTCCAGCATTACTAAAAGTCCACATTGAGATTACTCGACAAATGTTAAACTTTAAGCACATATATTCTGTCTTTTGAGAACTAAGTTGCTCCGACACGGTAGTTTAGGTGTCGCACCCGTGTCGATACGACACTAGTATGAGTGTGGTTATAGAATTCGTACCGAAGAATTTTGGTTACTTTGACCACAACATATGAAAAAGTTGGAGACGGGATTCAATTTGATTCCAGAAATCAGAACCAAAACTAGGGTAAATTTGAAAAGAATAGCATACCTTATCAAGGAAATTAATCCTTTACTTATTTATAACTGAAAATAAAAAATAAATCCACACTTCACAGGCTATACGTAAGTATTCCACAAAATTTCTCATAATTTACAGATATTTTTATCTTATTTTTAGCCGGATCCCCCACACTAGTATTTGTGCTAGGATCCGTATCCCCAAATCTTAAAATTTACATCTCAAAAAATCCGACTTCTAAATCTGCACCCGTGTCGGACACCTACACCCGTGTGTGAGCAATTGAACATAACCACCAGCAAGTTCACTTCAAGAAAATGCGAGAAAAATGCTTGACCCATGTCATATCGGACTGTGACATGAAGTTAGATTGCCAAACTCGTGACCCAGGGACATCCGAGATCCAGACCGAGCGGGATCGAGGGAAGCCTGCTGAGTCGAATAACGGAAAGCCAAGATATCCGCGATCGGGCGAGGATCGCGGCGGAAATCTTGGCATATATCAAGTTAAGACCGGTTAATTAGTCAATCATGAGATTTCCTATTGTATTTAGAATTATACCATAAGTATAAATCCTTTACTATATAAAGAGGAGGAGGGGGGGATCTCTAATCATTTGTAAACATATCAGATTAACACTATTCAAAGCAATATTCTCTTAAGCTTTCAATACTCTGTTGCTCAGTTCATATTTTTCAATAGCATACCCATTTGGTTTGAGGGCTGATAAGTAGGGATTTTGACTACTTTTTTGCACTCTTTTACTTTAGTTTTAACTCAAAAATGCTTAAAGGTATTCTCAAAAACTGATAAAATGTGCTTACTTGCAGGGCTATTGAAAAATGAGCAAAAATGATGAAATTCAACTCAAGGAATTTTTTTGGATAAGGACTAAACCAAGCAAAAAGAGCAAAGTGGGAACCACATAATATTGAGTGGGGCCGCAGACTATGAAGGACCTCTGACAAAATTCCTTTGCAAAGTGCGGACCACACAATTATTGTGTGGCCGCAGAAGATGAGGTTCAGAGAGATAGAGTTCTGAGTTTATGAACTAGTGCGGACCGCGCTATTATTGTGCGGCTGCAGAATTCAAGAAAGAGACCGCACTCAGAAATGTGCGATACGCAGAAGTCCCTCCTGTCAAGTTCAAATTCAAGAGTGCGGCCGCACTCAGAACTGTGCGGCCCCCAGAAGTTCATCCTGTCACGCCTAGCTTCAAAGTGTGGACCGCACACAGAATTGTGCAGCCGCAGAACCTCCACAGGGCAATTTTGTCCGATAATTTCAGTTGTGTATAAATAGTTCTTTTTGTCAAATTTAGGTTAAGTTTGAACTCCAGAAAGTAGATAGTCGTTTTTCCTTTACTGCTTTGGGGAGCTTTGTATTAGCTTATCATTTTAACATTGGATTTTCATCCATTTATCATCTATTATGAGTTTAATCTTATTTTCTCCCTTAGTTTCTTCATTTTTACCTATGAGTAGCTAATCTCTAGCTAAGCTTCTGACCCAACCCTAGTGTGGGTACCTAATGGGTGTTTGATTTATGATTTGTTTAAGATTGGGTGTATGATATTTAGCCTACTTCTTGCTTGAATTTAAGAATTAATGGTTGTAATCATCGATTCATGCCTAATTGACTTAGTCTCTACTTGAGAAAGAGAGACTAAGTCTAGGAAAACTTGGCTAACAAGAAATTGGGGTGAACTCAAGAAATTGATAGCCCTAATTAAAGGGTTGAATCTAGAGATAGTAAGATCCGACTTGAGCATATATCAACCATTTTACGAATTACCCATTTGGACTAGAGAAAGCCAAATTGGGCAAAATCACTCTAACTACCGAGAGGTATCAAGTGGGTAATTCCGTGTTGATTGTTATATTACACCCCGACCAACGAAACATACCCTAAAGCCTATAATCTATTAGGTAACCACCTAGGTGGAAGTCATGAACCTAGATCTTTTATAAACTTGAAAAACAACAACACAAAATATTTTGTTCTATAGCTTTACATTTACAAACAATAGCATACAATTTAGGAGTAGAAAGAAGCAACCAAGTATGTGGGAGTGCATTTTAAGCACGTCATACACCTAGTCTAAGTATATACCTAATCCAATATAAGCTCTCTGAGGAATCGACTCTGACTAAAATTTTGGTAATAATAATTACATCGACCGCTTCACAATCCCAATCAGTAGTGTGATTTTGAGCGACATCAAATTTTTGGCACAATTGCCTGGGAGATAAAAACAGATTTAGCTATTGATGCGTGGATAGAATTCATAGTTTTAAGCACTATATACCTTACATTTTATGTGCTTTTGTGATAAAAATACACGTTATATGTGCATAATGGAGTCTATTTCATGTGTAGGTGAATTGGAGATGGAAGCCGAGCTAAATGGGTGCATAAACGTCAAAAATACGCTCAAGAGTCGAAAAGGAGTGACCTGGGCCATACCAGGGCATTTGGCCCCTAAAGCCAGGCATGCCCAGGCGTTAAGGGGGCGTTTGGCCCTTAAGGCCAGGGTGACCGTGGCGTTAGCCAGGCGTTGGTCCCTAATGCCAGGCCTGCCCAGGCGTTAAGGGGGCGTTTGGGGCTTAACGTCTGGGTGCCTGGTCCAGTCAACTCCGAGTCTTAAAGGTTTTTAAGTGTTTCCCGGTTGGAATAGAAGTCTCCTGCATGTTTAGAGTTTATCCCAAACATATAAATAGACCCAATAACACAACTTTGAGAGGAGGATGCCATTTTTGGAGAGAATATACACACAAGATTATTTAAGAAGCAAAGGATTATCAGTTTTCTTCATCTTAATCTAGTATTTTCCATTTATGCAAAACTTATGCAATTGTTTAACTATAGTATGAGTGGATAAACACCCATTGTTCTGGGGTTGTGGTTTAGCCATGAATATTGTTATTCAATATTAACTTAACCTTGATTATAATTCGCTCAATATATGGTTGTTTCTTCAATTCTGCATTTAATTGCTTAATTGGTTGGCCAGCAATTAGGTTCTATATACTAGCTATGTTATGCTTGAGAAAGCCGTATATAAATTAGAGAAGAATTGATCTTAACCCTTCAGGGGAGAGGATTTGTGGTTAGGATAGGAATATACCTGGTCACCGTGCTTAATTAAACATCGTAATCTTAGTGCGTTCTAATAGANTTAATCTATTGAGAATAGGCGAGTAGTACTTCGGGAGAAGGCTACGAGAGCAATTATCGATTAATTAGCAACCATGAGTGAATTATATAAAATGGAGAGTTAATTAGAATGGAATATGAATGGTGAATTGATCACAACCCCGGAATTCTTGTCTCTATTGAATACACAACAATATTCTCGTTACTTGATAATTAGTTCATATAATCGTAGAATAAATTAGTTATATTCTTGGATTTTGTTTTGGCTCGATTAAATAGCAATTAGAGTGATTCAATAAGTAGTTTACGCTAGTCCCTGTGGGTTTGACATTCGATTTAACATTATATTACTTGCTACAACCACGTATACTTGCGTGTGCGATTTGGACCAACAAGTTTTTGGCGCCGCTGCCGGGGACTTGAATATAAACTACTTTTTAGTTACTTGCTTTAATTGTTTATTTCATTGAGTCTAACGTCACGTGATTTTTGCTCTAATCTCAGGAACTTCGAGTGAATGCGTAGGGTCAGAAGCCAGGATAGACTTGACGGCTTTGACCCCGAACCCGAGAGATCATTTCACAGGAGATTGCGAGAAGCAAGAGATACAGACAATCTTCAGGACTTCATCTGATTTCCTGTGAACATGGCAGAGGAACAACACATGGCGGTTCAAGAGGTGGCACTGCCAAGCATTGCTAATGTCACCTCCAGCATCGTGAAGCCCAGAATAACTGGGCACTTTGAGCTGAAACAGAGCATGATCCAACTACTTCATGCAAACGAGCAGTTTTTGGGTCTTCCACACGAGGATTCACAGTAGCAAATTTTGAACTTCTTGGAGATTAGTGATACTTATATCACTAACAGGGTCACGCCAGATTATGTGAGGCTCACGCTTTTCCCATTCTCTATATTGGGCGAAGCAAAGCGATGGCTGAAGGCAGAACCAGCTAATTCCATCATAACATGGAACGATCTGGAAAGGTTCTTCCCTTCAGGAAATACCACAATGATCAGGAGTGAGATAGTCTCTTTTAGGCAGAAAACAGGTGAATCGTTATATTCAGCATGGGAAAGGTTCAAGGGGCTACTCAGAGACTCTTCTCATCACAATCAGACAAACGAGGTGTTAGTACACACTTTCGTTAAGGGGCTCCATCCGCAAACAAAAATTGTGGTAGATGCAGCAGCTGGAGATCAGGTGTTGGAGAAGAATTATGATGAAATATTTGCATTACTGAATAAATTCTCCAAAAGCAATCCAGACTGGCAAGGTGAGACGGGGAGAAATATGGTTCAGAAATCACCAGGGGTTCTTGAACTAGATGTGGTTTCAGCATTGTAAGCCCAGATTTCCACATTGACTAACCAAGTCAATCAGATGAACCTGATCCTTACCAAGCAACAATCTCAACCAGTGCAACAGGCCCAACCAGTGCAACAAATTTAGGTATTTTGTGAAGTCTGTGGAGAGGGTCATTCAAGTGAGTTATGCCCAGTTAATCCAGAGTCTGTCTTCTTTGTGGGTAACGCTAATAGGGGAAAAGCAAATCAATATGAAAACACCTATAACCCCAACTGGAGAAACCACCCAAACTTCTCTTGGGGTGGAAATGAGAGCACTCAGCATAATTATCGGCATCCAGCACCTCAACAGCAGTACAAACCACCTCAGGCTGAACCATCAGCAAGCCTTGAGGATATTATGAATTGAATGATGAATGACCAACTTGCTTTCAATAAGAAAATAATGACTGATAGCCAAGCCCAAACTGTAGCCATGAGAAATTTAGAACGTCAAGTGGGGCAACTCGTTAGTTCTCAAAACACCCGACCAACGGGGGCTCTTCCAAGTGACATTGAAGCTAATCCTAAAGCACCTGTTAATGCTATATCATTGAGGAATGGGAAGCAATTGGAGACAGTCCAGCCCAGTCAGAGAAAGCAGGTAAATTTTGATGAGAGACCAACCACTATTGAATCAACTTCAGACAACCCGAAAGAATCAGATAAGCCAACAAAGGAGGTGAGTGCTGAGCAACCTCCACCATTTGTTGCAAGGCCACCCCCTCCATTCCCTCAAAGGTTGCAAAAGGTGAAAGATAATGCAGCATACAAAAAGTTTCTTGATCTATTGAAGGAGGTACAAATTAATATTCCACTAGTAGACATTCTGCAGGAGGTACCCAAATATGCTAAGTATATCAAGGACATTGTAGCCAATAAACGAAGGCTGACTGAGTTTGAAACAGTGGCACTCACTGAGGAAGTTAGCTCAAGAATTCAAAGCAAGCTACCTCAGAAATTAAAATATCCGAGTAGCTTTACTATCCAAATATCAATTGGTAAGCATGCAGTCGGGCGAGCTCTGTGCGATGTTGGGGCAAGTATTGATTTGATGCCACTATTTGTGTTCAAGCAGTTGGGATTGGGTGAACCACGCCCAACAACAGTGATTTTACAATTGGCTTACCGCTCCCTAGCCCATCCTGAGGGAGTAATTGAAGATGTGCTGGTTCAGGTGGGATCATTCATATTCCCAGCTGATTTCATTATCTTGGACTATGAGCCTGATTTGGAAGTCCCATTTATTTTGGGGCGTCCATTCCTAGCTACAGGCCGAGCTATTATCGATGTGTGTGAAGGGAAGATGACAATGCGCGTTGGTGATCGAGTGTAGGTGTTTAATGTTTATAAGGTACTCAAGTTACAGTCCACTATGAAGAACTATCCATGATTTATGTAGTGAAAAGCAAATCGGAGTCCATGGTTCCCTACATGAATCCTATTGACCCTCTTGAGCGAGTGTTGGTTGGGGATGCAGAAGACTGTGAGGATGAAACAAGGGAAGATATTGAGAAAATTCTTGAGGTGTCCTGCAGTTACCTACACAGGCTAGGAAAATATGAAGAGTTGAATAAGCCTATTACTCTAACCCTTCCTAAGCCATATTGAAAAGGCTCCAAAGCTGGAACTCAAACCTCTTCCAGCGCATTTACGCTATGCCTATTTCGGGAACGCTGAAACATTGCCCGCGATCATCTCATCCAGCCTGACCAATACACAAGAACATAAATTTCTTAGAGTACTTCGTGAGCACAAAAAGGCGATTGGGTGGACCATCGCATATATTAAAGGTATCAGTCCATAGTTTTGCATGCATAAAATATTTTCGGAAGACGGAATTCGCCCGAGTGTTGATCAGCAAAGGAGGCTGAATCCCATTATGAAAGAAGTAGTGAAGAAAGAAGTCATAAAATTGCTGGATGCAGGCATCATCTTTCCTATTTCTGACAGCAATTGGGTGAGTCCGGTTCAATGTGTACCCAAAAAGGGAGGAATGACCGTGATTGAGAATGAGAAAAATGATCTAATTCCTACCCGCACTACCATGGGCTAGAGATTTTGCATAGATTATCGAAGGCTCAACAAAGCAACCCGCAAGGATCATTTTCCACTCCCATTCATTGATCAAATGCCAGACAGGTTAGCAATGCATGAATATTATTGTTTTCTAGATGGGTATTCAGGTTACAATCAAATTGTCATATGCCGAGAGGATCAGGAGAAGACCACCTTTACTTGCCCTTATGGCACCTTCGCCTTCAAGCGAATGCC
>ML363900.1:0-42088 GCA_005239505.1 Nicotiana paniculata | reverse complement strand
TCAATATTGAGACAAGTTCAGTAGTACTTACATTAAAGGTATGATCCCCAATTTGAGTACTACCTCTAGGTCGTTCATCTAGATCTTTTCTGGATCTAGACAAGGATGAGATTACATACCTTCCTTGTGGTCTATAGTCCGACCTAGTGTTTTCGAACCTGGGGCGGATATCGCGTCCCGAGGGTCCTAAGTAAGGATCGTACCTGTTTTTACCTGATCTTCTATCTGATTCAGGACGTCTGGATCTGGAATGATCTTCATCTCTCGAACGAGCAATGATATCTTCTTCTATTCTGAGTTTAGTGTTGTACCTGTTATATACATCATTCCATGTTGTGGCGGGGAATTCTCTTAGATTCTCCTTAAGTTTCCTAGTGGCTTCTGAGCTTTTATCGTTCAAGTTGCTTGCAAATGCCGTGGCTGCCCAATTATCAGGCACCCTGGGTAACTGCATTGTTTCTCGTTGAAACCTATCTACAAACTCACAGAGTAGTTACGTATCTCCTTGTTTTATTTTGAATATGTCTTCCATTCTCTTCTCAACTTTTTGTGCACCAGAGTGTGCTTTTATAAACGAATCTGCAAGCTCAGCAAAAGAGTCAATAGAATTTTCAGGGAGAAGAGAATACCAGGTTAGAGCCCCTTTGGTAAGTGTTTCCCCAAATTTTTTGACAAGGACTGATTCAATCTCTTGTTTCGTTAAGTCGTTGCCTTTTATCCCAGTAGTGAAAGGAGTCACATGGTCGCGTGGGTCAGTTGTTCTATCATATTTGGGAACTTCAGGCATTTTAAACTTCTTGGGTATAGGCAAAGGTTCCGCATNAAAGCTTGGCTCACATACTCTGCAATCGTTTGCTTTACATGATCTTGTTCCACAGTTTGATCATTATTACCATGGTTGTTATTGGATCTTTCTGGGGATTGTTCCCTCGAACCACGTGGGGTTCCTAAAGGGGTGATGGAACTGGGGTTTGACATAATTCAAAGGATATCACTTGGAAAGTAAAGAAAGATTATCAGATTCCCGGTAACGGAACTAATTTGTTTAACCAAAGAATTAGACCATTTCACTAAAGCTTATTTTTAAGATGGATACGGGTTACTGATAATCAAGATAATGGGAAAAATGAATAATAGACAATATTACAGAAATAAAAGATCGAAGTTGATTGTATTCGAGAATCGGATGCCTTTACAAGTTGTATTCCCCTCCCTTATATAGGAGATTCTTATAACTTACGACTCCTACTATGGTTACTCATTAATGACTAATTATGACATTAATGAGGCGTTACAAAGGATAACAGTAATAGAGGTTCAGTTACATAACGTTCGAGTAATCACTTGTGGGTCCTTGAATCTGCCCGTAGCTTTGTCTAGATTCATTCTGACCGTGCCTCTCTCCCGTTTTGATCAAGTTGAATTTCCCGTGGCTGATAAGTTCGTGGGTTTACTGACCGTGCCTCTTTGTACCGTACCTCTTCAAAGAGTTAAGTCCAGCTTTCGTGTTTTCCTATGTCCATGTGACTGGCTGAGTTGTCAAAAGCTGGCTTACGTGTGAAACTCTTTTTTACTAATACAGTACCGACCAGAGTTAGAGATTTTAGTAGCGGTCATTCATCATTCGGAGACACGAGGTATATCTGCCGGCGTTCGTAGATTCCTGGAGTCTTCTCCTGGGTTTATAGAGACTGTTTTGTTTTACTCAAAACAGATAAATTATTTCTTTCATCCCATTATTTATAGTATTTTTAGAAGTTGACACCAGACCCAGGGGTAGTCTTAGAGCTATATATATTTAGTTCGTGGCTCGATTTATTTATTCTCTTAACATTTTATTTATGAGGTTATTCGCTGTAAATCATTAGACTTAATTTACTTTAAATTTGTTTTATTGTGTTTAAATAAGTAACCAAAGGAAAAATAGCTAATCGAATCCTAACATTGGCTTGCCTAGCAAGTGTGGTGTTAGGCGCCATGACGATCCCTAAGGTTGAGAATTTGGGTCGTGACAAGATCAAACTCCGAAGGCTTTCATTTGATTTCAAATGAATTTGCAAGTTTTTTTTTGATTTATTTTATTTTTGAACTTGCAAATTAAAAGTTTACAATAATTATAAAAAATAAGAAATAGTACATCACATGCTTTGCATCATTTTTGTAAGTTCATCCACGTCAACATGAGGTTCTTGGTTTCTGGCATTGGTTGAATCGGAACCATAAACCATTATATCTCTAATTTCTTGGTCCTCCGCTTCATCTATGATCTTATCCAATCTCTGAATCACACTAGAATTTCCAAAGCGTTACTTCGCAATGAATGACGGGTATCACCTAGTTGTTGCATTGCTTGGCTAAATGCGCTCTCTGATGCGACTATTGAAATTAGCACATTTAGCACGTCTCGAGCCATGGACGAAATAATAGGAAATTGATTTGAGTTGCTCCTGACCAACCCAACGGTAAAAAATCCTTTGTGAGGGGCTCTGGTGACTTTTGCAAGTAGAATTGGAGTTCATCAATATTCCTGCTACTGGTTTGTTGATAGTCTCCTAGTGTAGACCAAATCAAATAATCTTGAACACCATCATCATCATCCAAAGTCGTTCCAGATGTTGAAGTAGTACTTGAAGGAATATTTGCATCTACAACCGAAGAAGCATCAACAATGTTAGCATAATAATTATATAACGTTTGTAAATGTTGGTGTAGATCAGAAATACAAGTTTCAATATTAGGAGTTTTAGTTGGTCCAATATCCATATAAGTATATAAAGCACTGATTAATTGGCGACACTTTATCATTTTGATAGTAGGGTTTAAAATAGCACCAATTAGGTAAATAGGAGGAATTGGGTAGAAATATTTTTTAAACTTATCTAGCATAGATTCAACAACAAAAGTATATCCTTCTTTCCTCTTCAAATTATGTAGTAAAAGAGAAATTTCAACAATATGAACTAAACCATTTGCAATAGTAGTATAATAAGATCCAGAAAACTTAAGTGTAGCCACATAAATTTTTTGTAAAAATTGTACAACATCTTCAATGACATCCCATGTTCTAGGTGATAACAAACAGCTAGGATCTGTACAATGAGAATTAGCAACTTCAGTTATAGGCATTCTATATTTATAACAACATCTTAAGAAAATAAGTATAATTCGACCTAGTAACTATTTCTTCAGGCATGAGTCTTGGTTTAGTCCATAGTGTACACATTTTTCCTTAAATGCATTTAATCCATCACTTCTATTATTTCCTTGAATTACACCAACAGCTCTCCTAACTAAAGTGATTTCATCTCTAATTAATTCAAGGCCACTCTTCAAAATCAAGTTATAAATATGACATGCACATCTGTCACGACCCAAATTCCCAACCTTAGGGGTCGTGATGGCGCCTAACACCACACTTGCTAGGCAAGCCAATGTTAGAACTTGATTAGCCATTTTTCCTTTGAATATTTACTTAACACAATAAGACAATCTAAAAATAAACTACAATGCCTGCCTTCACGAATAAAATAACAAATGAATGAATAAACCGAGCCACGAACTAAATATATAACTATGACGCTACCCCAGGGTCTGGTGTCACGATTCACGAACTACTAAGAATACTACAAATAATGGGCTGAAAGAAATAATGTATCTGTTTGAGTGTAATAAAATAGTCTCTATAAAACTAAGAGAAGACTCCAGGAATCTGCGGACGCCAGCAGATCTACCTCGTATCTCTGAATGATGATATCAGCTACTAAGATCTCCTAATGCTGGCCGGTATCTGAATCTTCACAAAAGAGTGTAGAGTGTAGTATCAGTACAACCGACCCCATGTAGTGAGTAAGTGCCGAGCCTAACCTCGATGAAGTAGTGACGAGGCTAGGACAAGACACCACATAAAACCTGGACATCGAGATCATGCTAATAGGAAATAATAGCAATTGAAGAATGTAAACAACAATTAATGGGAAGGGAGCATGCGATAGGGAATTTTCAACATAAGGAATGAGGAAAACAATAAGACAAACACATATAGTGAATAACAATAATTTTAGCAATTAAAGATAAAAAGTAAACTTGCACGACATCACCCTTCGTTCTTTTACTCTCAGCCTCACCAAATAATAAATAGAATACACGGCATCACCCTTCGTGCTTTTACTCTCATCCTCACCAGATTATAATTAAGAATTGCACGTCATCACCCTTCGTGCTCTTACTCTCTTCCTCACCTTATAAATAAATCATGCACGGCATCACCCTTCGTGCTTTTCACTCTTCCTCACAATATAATTAAGTCATCAACAACATAAAAGAGGATTTCACGAGAAACAGTATTTCATCATAATTTCTATCACCAATTTAATATTTATATCTCAACTCAATGTTCTCAACATTTCACTAACAACAATAATCACAGATGATGGGCTTTAAGACGACCATAATAACAAGAAATAACATTCACTCGCATGGTATGACCTGACCACAACGTATAGGTACTCGTCACATCACCTATACATTGGATTTAACAAACAAACAGGTAACAAGTAGTCATACAATACCTATTCCCTCAAGCTAAGGTTAGACACAACACTTACCTCAATTCCGCAGGCCACTCACTGCTCAATTACCACTTTTCCTTTCGAATTCACCTCCAACACACTCGAATCTAATCATAATTAGTTTAATATTATTAATTAATGCTAAAGGAACCAACTTTACTGAAAATTTTTGGTTTTTCTAAGTTTTCTCAAAAAAAGTTAAAACCCGACCCCGTGCCCGCTTGGTCCAACTCGGGGTTCGGACCAAATTACGTTTACCCATTCACCCCCGAGCATGAATATGCAATTAGTTTCGAAACGTTAATTCTTTTCTTTATTTCATTAATAATACATCAAAACAATTTCTTTCAAAAATCGATTTCTAAGGCTTGGGACCTCAGAATTCAATTCCGAGCATACGCCCAAGTCCCATATTTTACTGCGGACCTCCCGGGATCGTCGGAACACAAATTCGGGTCCATTTACTCAACAGGTTGACTCAAGTCAATTAAAACAAACTTTAAATTTTAAAAATTAGTATTTCTTATATTTTCACATAAAAAATTTCCGGTTTCACGCCCGGACTGTGCACGAAAATCGAGGTAGTTAAAATTAAATCTTTTTATGGCTAATAAGCCTAGAACGGAGTTTTAATTCATAAAATGACCCCTTGGGTCATCGAAATCTCCACCTCTAATGCAAACGTTCGTCCTCGAACAGACATAGAAGATTACCTGAATTGGCAAACAAGTATGGATATTTAGTCTGCATGTCCGATTCGGACTCCCAAGTAGCTGCCTCAACGGGCTGACCTTTCCACCACACTCGAATTGAGGGGTAACTCTTTGATCTCAACCGACGAACCTGCCAGTCTAGAATGGCTACCGGCTCCTCCTCATATGTCAAATCTTTGTCAAAATGGACAGAGCTGAAATCTAACACGTGGGATGGGTCACCATGATATTTTCGGAGCATAGATACATGAAATACTTGATGAACGGAGGATAACCCTGGAGGCAACACAAGTCTATAAGCTACCTCCCCCACTCTATCAAGAATCTCAAATGGCCCGATATACCTAGGCTCAACTTGCCCTTCTTCCCAAATCTCATGACACCCTTCATGGGTGATACGCGAAGCAATACTCTCTCTCCAACCATGAATGCCACATCCCGAACCTTACGATCGTCGTAACTCTGTTTCCTAGACTGAATGGCACGAAGTCGATCCTGTATGTTTTTGACCTTATCTAAGGCCTCTTGAACTAAGTTTGTACCCAATAACAGAGCCTCTCCCGGCTCGAGCCATCCAACTGGTGATCTACACCGCCTACCATATTATGCCTCATAGGGAGCCATCTGAATACTCGACTGATAACTATTACTGTAGGAAAACTCCACTAACGGCAAGAATTGGTCCTAAGAACCTCCAAAGTCAATAACACAAGCGCGGAACATATCCTCTAAAATATGAATAGTACGCTCGGACTACCTGTCCATCTGAGGATGAAATGCGGTGCTAAGCTCAACTCGGGTACCCAATTAACGCTGAACTGCCCTCCAAAAGTGCGAGGTAAACTGCGTAACTCGATTAGAAATGATAGACACGGGCACACCGTGAAGGCGAACAATCTCCCGAATATATACCTCTGCCAACTGGTCCGAAGTGTAAGTACTTGCCACTGGAATCAAATGTGCTGATTTAGTCAGCCTATCCACAATAACCCAAACGGCGTCAAACTTCCTCTAAGTTCGTGGGAGTCCAACAACGAAGTCCATAGTGATACGCTCCCACTTCCACTCAGGAATCTCTATCTACTGAAGTAAACCACCGGGTCTCTGATGCTCATATTTCACCTATTGGCAATTCAAAAAACGAGCCATATAAGCAACAATATCCTTTTTCATCCTTCTCCACCAATAGTGCTGTTGTAGGTCCTGGTACATCTTGGCAGCACTCGGGTGAATAGAATACTTAGAACTGTGAGCTTCTTCAAGAATCAACTCACGAAGGCCGTCAACGTTAGGCACACATATGCGACCCTGTATCCTCAAAACACCATCATATCCAACTATAAATTTCTTGGAACCACCATGCTGAACTGTGTCCCTAAGGACCATCAAATGCGGGTCATCATCCTGCCAATCTATGATACGCTTGAATAAGGAAGACCGAGCAACTGTACAAGCTAGAGCGTGGCTGGGAGAAATATCCAACCTCACGAACTGATTAGCCAACGTCTGAATGTCTGAAGCTAACAGTCTCTCACTAACTAGAATACATGCAAGGCTGCCCATACTTACTGCTTTTCTACTCAATGCATCGGCCACCACATTGGCCTTTCTCGGATGATACAATATAGTTACGTCATAATCTTTCAATAACTCTAACCATCTCCTCTGTCTCAAATTAAGATCATTTTTCTTGAACAAGTATTGGAGGCTACGATGATCCGTGTAAACCTCACATGGCACACTATAAAGGTAGTGCCTCCAAATCTTCAACGCATGAACAATGGCTACCAACTCTAAGTCATGGACCGAATAATTCTTCTCATGAATCTTTAACTACCGAGGCGCATATGTTATCACCCTGCCATCCTGCATTAATACCGCTCCCAACCCAACACAGGAAGCATCACAATATACTGTGAAAGATCCTGAACCTAATGGTAACACCAATACCGGTGCTGAAGTCAAGGCTATCTTGAGCATCTGGAAGCTTGCCTCACACTCATCCGACCATTTAAATGGGGCACCCTTCTGAGTCAGTCTCGTCATCGGGGCAGCTATAAACGAGAACCCCTCCACAAAAAGACGGTAGTATCCCGCCAAACCCAAGAAGCTCCTGATTTTCGTGGCTGAAGTGGGTGTAGGCCAGATCTTGACTGCCTCTATCTTCTTAGAATCTACCGGAATACCCTCTGCTGATACGACGTGATCCAAGAAAGCTACTGAGTCTAACCAGAACTCACACTTTAAAAAAATTTCATACAACTTATTGTCCCTCAAAGTCAGGAGTGTTATACGGAGGTGTTGTTCATGCTCCTCCCGACTGCGGGAGTATATAAGAATATCATCAATGAACACGATTACGAAGGAATCCAGATAAGGATTGAAAAGTCGATTCATCAAATCCATAAAGGCTGTTGGGGCATTAGTCAATCCAAAAGACATCACCAAAAATTCATAGTGCCCATACCTTGTCCGAAAGGCTGTTTTAGGAACATCAGACGCCCTAATCTTCAATTGATGGTATCCCGATCTTAGATCAATTTCTGAAAACACCCTGGCACCCTGAAGCTGATCAAATAAATCATCAATTCTTGGCAATGGATATTTATTCTTGATAGTAACTTCATTCAACTGGGGGTAATCTATACACATCCTCATCGATCCATTCTTCATCTTTACGAACAAGACCGGTGCACCCCAGGGAGAGACACTAGGCCTGACGAAACCCTTATCAAGCAGGTCTTGCAACTATTTTTTCAATTATTTCAATTCTGGTGGGGCCATCCGGTATGGAGGAATAGAAATGGGCTGAGTGCCCAGAGCAATATCAATACAAAAATTGATATCCCTATTGGGTGGCATTCCCGGCAGGTCTGCAGGAAACACTTCGGGAAATTCCCGAACAATGGGCGCTAACTCTGTTGAAGAAATCTCGGCATCAGAATCATGAATATGAGCTAAATAAGCCAAACATCCCTTCTCAACCATGCGATGAGTCTTGGCATAAGAAATCACTCTGTTGGGAGAATGACCAGGAGTCCATTACCATTCTAACCGAAGCAATCTCGGCAAGGCTAAAGTAACTGTCTTGGCGTGACGTCCAAGATGGAATAATAAGGTGACAACCAATCCATGCCCAACATCACATCAAAATCGACCATGTCAAGAAGCAACAAGTCTACACTAGTTTCAAGACCCTCAATAATGACTACGCAAGAACGATATACACGATCTACAACAATAGCCTCCCCCACCAGCGTAGACACATAAACAGGGACACTCAAAGAATCGCGGGGCACAACCAAATACGAGGCAAAGTAGGATGAAACATAAGAATAAGTAGACCCCAGATCAAACAAAACTGAGGCATTTCTATTGCAAACTGAAATGATACTTGTAATGACAGCATCAGAGGACTCTGCTCGGGTCTAGCTGGAAATGCATATAATCAGGGCTGGGCTCCACCACCCTGAGCCATGTCTCTGGGAGGACCTCTGATGGGCGGACCTCTACCTCTAGCGGGTTGGCTTCCACCCGTAGTGGCCTGACCTCCACCTCTAACAATATGTCCTCTACCTCTGGCTACCTGACCCCTACCCCTGGCTGGCTGGGCAGGTGGTGCTGGAACTATAGCACGGGAATTCTGATACTGAGAATTATCCGACGCGCGAGGATAATATCTAGCAATGTGCCTCGGGTCACCACAAGTGTAACAAGACCTCGGTTGCTGAGACTGCTGGCTGGCAAACTGACTCTATCGACCAGTGTAACCACCCTGAACACTCTAGAGAGGAGGTGCACTGATAGGAGCTGATGGTGCACTATAGACTAGCTGAGTAGAAGGAGACATATAAGAACCGCAACCACCTGAGGTACCATGTGAAGCCTGAAGTGCTGAATGGAATGGCCTGGAAGAATGGCCTCTGTTAAAACTAACCCCGCCTCCAGATGAGGTACCACTGAAACCGCTGAAATGGCGAGGCCTCTTATCTGATCCCTTACCTCCCATCCTGAGAACCGGCTCAACCCTCCTGGACACATTAGCCGCATCCTGAAAAGAAATCTCAGTCCCTGTCTCTTTGTTCATTTTCAACCTAATGGGCTGAGCAAGACCCTCAATAAATCGTTTGACCCTCTCTCTCTCTCTGTAGGCAACAAAAGAATAGCATGTCTAGCCAAATCCACAAAACGATTCTCATACTGGGTCACAGTCATGCTACCCTGCTGAAGTCGCTCAAACTGACGACGATTCTCCTCTCGAGTAGTAACAGGAAAAATCTTCTCCACAAAGAGATGAGAAAATTGATCCCAAGTCAAAGCAGGTGACCCCACTGGTCTAGTCAGCAAATAATTCCTCCACCATTTCTTGGCGGAACCGGTCATCTAAAAGGCAACAAAATCGACCCCATTGGTCTCCAAGATACCCATATTCTGAAGTACCTCATGACAACTATCAAGATATTCCTGAGGATCCTCTGAAGTCTCACCACATAAATGAAAGGGAATAACTTAATGAACTTGTCCAATCTCCAAAAAGCATCGGTGGACATAGTTGTCCCACCAACGGGCGGCACTGGAGCAACTGGCTGAATTACCCCAACTGGCTGAATTACCCCAACTAGCTGAATTACCCCAACTAGATTGGCTGCTGGAATCTGAATCTGAGGAGTAGTCTGAACAGGAGTGTGGACCCCTCCTCCAGCCTGAGATGCGGCTGCTGCAATAGGGAATGTGCCATTCTGGGCTACACTCTCCATAATGCCCACTAAACGGACCAAAGCGTCCTGAAGTACCGAGGTGGCAATAAACCCCTCTGGGACCTGAGCTGGCCCCCCTGGCACGGTCTGAGCTGGAACTCCCTCATTAATCGCAATCTAGGGTTCCGCAGCTGGGGCTGCTGTCTGAGTAATGGGCTGAGTCCTGCCCCTGCCTCGGCCTCTTCCCCTAGTAGGAGCTGCTGCTGCTGGAGGACCGGAGTGTTGGTCAGCGAAAGAGGAAGCACGTGTTCTCGCCATCTGCGAGAGAGTAGAAGAGTTCAATCAGTATTTGAGATACCAAGAATCGCATGACAGAGTAGAAATAAAAAATGGAGTTGTTTCCTGACTCGATAGCCTCTGAGAGATAAGTACAGACGTCTCCGTACCGATCCTTCAGACTCTATTAAGCTTGATCGTGAATTATGAGACCTAGGCAACCTAGTGCTCTGATACCAACTTGTCACGACCTAGATTCCCAACCTTAGGGGTCGTGGTGGCGCCTAACACCACACTTTCTAGACAAGCCAATGTTAGAACTTGATTAGCCATTTTTCCTTTGAATATTTACTTAACACAATAAGATAATCTAAAAATAAACTACATCTAAAAATTTCCAATTCATGCCTTCACGAATAAAATAACAAATGAATGAATAAACTGATCCACAAACTAAATATATAACTATGACACTATCTAGGGTCTGGTGTCACAATTCACGAACTACTAAGAATACCACAAATAATGGGCTGAAAGAAATAATGTATCTGTTTTGAGTGTAATAAAACAGTCTCTCTAAAACTAAGAGAAGACTCCAGGAATCTGCGGATGCCAACAGATCTACCTCATGTCTCCAAATGATGATATCGGCTACTAAGATATCCTAACGCTGGCCGGTACCTGGATCTGCACAAAAGAGTACGGAATGTAGTATCAATAGAGTTTAGAATTGATTACCTACACTTTAGGGAAGAACTTGTATGATGAAAATTGCCTCTAGGTCTTCTTAGTTTTGAAAATTGAAATAATGGCTTTTTCCCATTTTTAGTTTTGTTTTTAAGTCGCTGGACATGCCTTCATCGCATTCGTGATGGGCCTGTCGCGATCGCGGAGCACTGCAGCCGAAAAGCCTTCGCGTTTACAATGTCATTTTTGCGTTCGAGATGTATAACCCAGTGGACTATCGCGTTCGCAGCCCCGTGGTCGCGTTCGCGAAGAGTAACTTGACTCACCTCCCCAGTTCCCCTTAACCCATAGCATTCGCAATAGCATGGTCGCGATCGCGAAGGGTAATCCCCCTTGTGCTTCGCATTCGCGACCAGTGTTACGCGTTCACATAGAACAAATCGACCCCCTGTAGAGTTTACATTACGCGATCGCGAAGCAAAAATCCGCTGGTACCAGAAACAAATTTTTACAGCAGATTTTAACATGTTCAAAACACACTGAAGCCTACCCGAGACTCACCCGAGCCCTCGGAGCTCTAAACGAAAGATGCACGCAAGTCTAAAAACATCATACGGACTTGCTCGTGCGATCAAATCATAAAAATAACATGTAAAACTATGATTAAACCTCAACACTCATCATTTTTCTCAAGAACACTTAAACTTCACTATTTCTGAACCGGACGTCCAAATCACGTCAAATAAACTCTGATTCTCACCAAATTTTAGTATTCAAATACTATAACAAATCTACACCGGGCTCCGGAACCAAAATATGGGCCCGATACCAATGGTTTCAAACGTTAATTCTTTTCTTTATTTCTTTAATAATTCAGCAAAACACTTTCTTTCAAAAATTGATTTCTAAGGCTTGGGACCTCGGAATTTAATTTCGGGATACGCCCAAGTCCCATATTTTACTGCGGACCTCCCAGGATCGTTGGAAAACAGATCCAGGTTAATTTAATCAAAAGTTTGACTCAAGTCATTAAAAACCAAACTTTAAATTCTAAAAATTAGTATTTCTTATATATTCACATAAAAGCTTTCCAGTTTCACGCCCGGTGTAATGACCCGGCCGGTCGTTTTAAGAATTTGCACCCGGATCCCCTATTTAACGCTTCTACCATGTCTATTTATGTTATTGGAACTTGTCGGTGCGTTGAGTGATGAAATCTCGGGTGATTATGGACACATAGTCCATAAATGTGGATTTTAGCTTTAGAAATCTGGCCGTATCCAGATCTATGTGAAGACGGATCTGGAATATAATTTCGTCAACTCCGTTAGCTCCGCTGGGTGATTTTGGGGTTAGGAGCATACTCGGAATGTGTTTTCGAGGTCGGTTGCGGATTTAGGCTTGAATTGGCGAAAGTTAGAAATTCGGCGATTTCGGTTGATAGGTGAAATTTTGATATCGGACTCGGAATGGATTTCCGAAAGTGACAACAGGTCCGTAATGTCGTTTATGACCCGTGTGCAAAATTTGAGGTCATTCGGATGAGTTTAGACGTGTTTCGGCGTCAGATGTGAATTCTAGAAATTTCCAAAGTTCTTAGGCTTGAATCTATGCATAATTGATGATTTTGATGTTACGAGATGTGTTTTTAAGGCTCGGCCAAGTTTGAATAAGGTATTAGGGTTGGTTGGTATGTTTGGTTGAGGTCCCGGGGGCCTCGGGTGTGTTTTGGGTGCCCAAACGGGCATATTTTGGCCTAGGTCCTTTGCTGGTTTTCTGGTTTTTCAGCAGCAGATACGTGTTCTCTGTGATCGCATGAGTCAGTCTGCAATCGCGTAGTGTTAGATGAAGGTGGTAAGAGATTTTTCTTCGCGATCGCAGAAGTCCAACCACGATCGCATTGTTCTGGTCAGTTGGTCTCCGCGATCGCACGCCCATGATCAGGATCGCGTAAGGTATACTGAGGCTAGGGGAGGTGCAGTGTTTTACTCTATATGGTCGCGTGGCCTCAGAAGCGATCGCATTTCTGTAGGATCAGAAGGTCCGTAATCGCAGACCTTTAATAACGATCATGATGAAGGAATTTAAGGGGTGTGTTTCATTACTCTCCGCGATCTCGACTCATTGTACGCGATCGCATAAGGCAAATGCCTGGGCAGAATATTAAAACCCCAAATCTGAGGGTTTATGCCATTTTCATTTTTTGAATTTGAGAGCTCAGGAAGGGAGATTTTTGAAGACTTTTTCACCTGGGTAATTTGGGTTAGTGATTTCTATCCCTTATAGATCAAATTCCATGATTCCAATCTTAAATTCAACCTTTAATTTCAAAAATTATGGGGAAAATGGGATGAACTTCATAGACCGAATTATTGTGTTTTGGTTGGGTATTCGACCTCTGATTTGAGAGATTCTTATATGGTTAGACTCGTGAGTGAATGGGTGTACGGAAAATATAGATTTTACCCAATTCCGAGACGTGGGCCTGGGGACTTTCTGGGCGAATTTTCTAAATTCGCGTATTAGCTTATAAATAATTAGCTACTTTGTTCTCTTGAAGTGATATTTACACCGTGCAATCGATTTGAATAGATTTCGGCCACCCGGAGTCCGATACTCATGGCAAGAGATTGGTATTGAGTTGATTAGTGCAGTCCAAGTAAGTGGCTTGCCTAATTCTGTGTTGGGGACTTTCTTTAGGCATTTTTATACTGATTTTGTTGTGTGGACGCCGTGTACGCGAGGGTCGAGTGCGTACACGGGTCATTGTTTCTAAAATCCTATTTTTACTCCAATGAAATCGCTCATTTTCATTCATATATTTATGTTTCCTATCTTAATTGAGTAGATAGCCTAAGAGTAAGCATGCCTACCTGTTCTGACTTGATTTCCTCTTATTTGCTACTAGTCACATCATGCTTAGGTAATTTTACTCTATCCTTACCTATTGTTCTTCCTGGACTGTTTAGTTAAGCCATAACTGACATACTTCTGCTTTCCATATTTAAATTGGGACTACGGACCGAGATCCGGGAGCTTTCCCCCTGTACTGAGATGCATATTTAAATTGGGACTACGGATAGAGATCTGGGAGCTTTCCCCCTGTTCTGCATAGCATATTTAAATTGGAACTACGAACTGAGATCCGAGAGTTTTCCCCGTGTACTGCATTGCACATTTATTGTTGAGATATATGTTGTGCTGAGTTGAGGGCTCTCTTTATGTTATTAAATCTTTCCGTTTTCGTTAATCCTATTTATCATTGCTTGTCTATCAATCACTATTTTAAAATATTATATTGACTTGTTTTACAAACTCAGTACGGACTCCATCTGACCTCGTCACCACTTGACTGGGGTTAGGCTTGGCACTTACAGAGTACCGAATGTGGTGTACTCACGCTCTTTCTGCGCATGTTTTCCCCATGTGCAGATCCAGGTACCAGCACTCAGTATCGATGCTAAGAGTTATCTACCAGCAGCCAGGAGACCGCGAGGTAATTCTGCCGCGTCCGTAGAATACCACGAGTCCCCTTCTACTCTAGCTTAGGCATGGAAAGACTTGTACATTTTCCCGCTGTTTCATTGTATAGAGCCATATTTGTTAAAGAGCTTGTGACTATGGCGACATTCCGGGTTTTGGGAAGTAAAATTGTATATGTTGAGCAACTACGTTATATCTAATTGATATTCTTTCTGTCTTTATTTTATTGATTTTGTTATAAATTCTAGGCTTACCTAGTCATAGAGACTATGTGCCGTCACGATACCTTTCGGAGGGTAAATTGGGTAGTGACAAGTTGGTATCAGAGCGTCTAGGTTCATAGGAGTCACAAGCCGGTTTGTTAGAGTCTCGTGGATCGGTGCGGAGATGTCCGTATCTATATTTGAGAGGCTATGTAACTGTTAAGAACAATCAAATTCTTTGGAATTCCTTATCGTGCTAGTTACTTTCATCAAATTCTTAAAGTATTCTATTCTTGCTTGCAGATGGTTCGTACCCGTACCGGACGTACTGATGACTAGGCACCCAACCCCCAGTCAGAGCCACCAGAGGGAGGGGTCGGGGCATGGGACGAGCACGCGGTGCAGCCCGAGCACCGGCTAGAGCAGAGGCAGAGGAGCCCCCAACAGCTACAGTTGGAGGCGCACAGGAGGTCCCTACTATTACTCTAGACCTCCAGGAGACATTGGCCCAGTTCTTTAGTGTCGTTAGTACTCTATCTCAGGCGGGTCTACTCCCGATAGCTTAAGCTACATCCCAGGCCGGAGGAGGGACACAGACTCCCGCGGCCCGTACTCCTGAGCAGAGAGTTCATATTGGGCAGGTCCCAGAGTATATTACTATGCCCCCAGTAGCTCCAGCTCAGCATGAGACTAGGATAGATGTTCCTGAGGCAGATCAACTCCAACTTGAGAGGTACAAGAAGTACCTACCACCTGATTTCAGCGTACTAGCTTCAGATGATGCCCTGGGTTTTCTTGAGGGGTGTCATCGCATTCTCCGCACTATTGGTATTGTGGAAACGAGTGGAGTTTCTTTCACTGCTTTCCAGCTGAGGGGAGCAGCTTATCAGTGGTGGCGTGCTTTTGAGCTCAGTAGCCCGGACGAGGCAGCTTCACTTACTTGGGAGCAGTTTTCCGAGATGTTCTTACTTGAGTTTGTCCCTCAGAGCTTCAGGGATGCTTGGCGTGCAGAGTTTGAGCAGCTACGCCAGGATGCCAGGATTGTGTCAGAGTATTCAGTCTGTTTCAGTGATTTGGCTCGCCATTCACCAGCGTTGGTTTTCATTGTTAGAGAGAGGGTTTGGCGCTTTATTGAGGAACTCCACCCCAGTATTCAGAGAGTTGGAGACCGATATTAATTACCAGCAGGCCGTGAGTACTTCCCGGAGGATTGGGACTATGTTAGCCCGGGACAGGGAGGAGAGAGAGGCCAAGAGGTCTCGAGAGACTGGTCATTTTTCAGGAGCCCGTGCACCAACAACACGTCATGGTAGGGGTTTTGTGAGTCGTCCTGTTCATTCAGCTCTTCCAGTAGCCAGCAGTATTCCAGCTTCTCCTAGACCTCAGGAGCCTTATTATGCTCCACCAGTATCTCAGGTACCTCCTGCTCGAGGTGCTATCAGTAGTCATCCCAACATGCCAGTTCAGAGTCAGCAACGGTCGCCACGTCCTCCGAGGGGTTGCTTTGAGTGTGAAGACCCTCATCATATGATCAGAGATTTCCCTAGAGCGAGGAGGGGCACACCACCTCAGACCTATCAGGGTGCACCCCCTCAGATTTATCAGGCTCCACGTTTTCCACCAGGTCCTCCAGCTTTTCTTCCAGCCCCAGCTGCTACCCCACCACCTCAGGAAACTCGAGGTGGAGGTTGGGGAGGTCGAGTTCACCCTAGAGGGGGAGGCTAGGCCAGGTACTATGCTCTTCCCGCCCGGTTCGAGGCTATTTCTTTAGATTCTGTCATTACAGGTATTGTTCCCATTTGTCATAAGGATGCATCGGTATTATTTAACACAGGCTCTACATATTCATATGTGTCTTCCTATTTTGCTTCACATCTGGGGATAGCCCGAGACTCTTTGATTTCCCCTGTTTATGTTTCTACTCCGGTGGGAGATTCTCTTGTTGTGGACCGCGTATATCGGTCATGTTTGATTACTATCAGTGGTTTTGAGACCAGAGCTGATTTGCTGGTACTAAGTATGGTAGATTTCGATGTTATATTGGGTGACTGGCTGTCTCCCTATTATGCTATTCTTGACTGTCACACCAAGACTGTGGCGCTGACTATGCCAGGATTTCCAAGGTTAGAGTGGAGAGGTTCCTTGGAGTGTACTCCCCGCCGAGTCACTTCTTTTCTTAAGGCTCAACGGATGGTTGGAAAAGGGTGTGATGCATATTTGGCTTATGTGAGAGAGGTTAGTACTGAGACCCCTACAGTTGAGTCAGTTCCAGCTGTCAGGGACTATTCTGATGTATTTCCAGCTGATCTTCCGGGTATGCCACCCGATAGAGACATTGATTTCGGCATTGACTTTTTGTTGGGCACTCAACCCATTTCCATTCCTCCTTATCGCATGGCTCCTCCTGAGTTGAAGGAGCAGTTACAGGAGTTTCTTGAGAAGGGATTCATCAGGCCTAGTGTATCACCTTGGGCTCTCCGGTATTATTTGTGAAGAAAAAGGATGGCTCGATGCGTATGTGTATTGACTACCAGCAGCTGAATAAGGTGACAGTGAAGAACTGGTACCCATTGCCTCGCATTGATGATCTATTTGACCAGTTACAAGGTGCTAGGGTGTTCTCCAAGATTGATCTACGTGCGGGTATCATCAGTTGAATATTTGGGAACCGGATATCCCGAAGACTGCCTTCAGGACCAGATATGGCCACTATGAGTTCCTTGTTATGTCATTTGGGCTGACCAATGCCCCAGCAGACTTCATGCACCTGATGCACAACATATTTCGGCCTTATCTTGATACTTTTTTCATTGTGTTCATTGATGACATTCTGGTATATTCTAGGTCCTAGGAGGACCATGAGCAACACTTGAGGACCACGCTTCTGACATTGAGGGAGAAGAAGTTGTTGCCAAGTTTTCTAAGTGTGAATTTTGTCTTGATTATGTGGCATTCCTAGTCCACGTGGTGTCCTCGGATGGGATCAAAGTAGATCCAAAGAAGGTAGAGGCGGTTCAGAGTTGGCCCAGACCGTCCTCAGCTACTGAGATCTGAAGTTTCCTCGATTTGGCTGGGTATTATTGCCGTTTTATGGAGGGATTTTCATCCATTTCAGCGCCTATGACCAGACTGACCCAGAAGGGTGCATCCTTTATATGGACTGAGGAGTGTGAGGAGAGCTTTCAGAAGCTCAAGACATCCCTGACTACAGCTCCTGTGTTGGTTTTGCCTACCGGTTCCGGATCCTATACGGTTTATTATGATGCTTCGAGGATTGGCTTGGGAGCGGTGTTGATACAGGACGGTAGGGTGATTGCCTACGCGTCCAGGCAGTTGAAGGTCCATGAGAAAAACTACCCTGTTCATGATCTCGAGTTGGCAGCGATTGTTCACGCCCTGAAGATATGGTGTCATTATTTATATGGTGTTCCCTGTGAGATATTCACGAACCTTCGGAGTTTGCAACACATATTCAGGCAGAAGGATCTAAATTTGCGCCAGGGATGGTGGTTAGAGTTGCCACACGGGGAAGGCCAATGTGGTGGCCGACGCCTTATGTCGCCGGGCAGAGAGTTTGGGGATTTTGGCATACCTTCATGCAGCTGAGAGGCCTCTAGCCTTAGATGTTCAGTCCTCAGCCAGTCAGTTCGTGAGATTGGATCTTTCTAATCCTTTCGAGGTATTAGCTTGTGTGGTTGCTCGATCTTCCCTTCATGACCGTATCAGAGAATGCCAGTATGATGATCCCCACCTTTTGGTTCTTCAGGATAGAGTCCGGTGGGGTGATGCCAGAGATGTGACTATAGGAGAGGATGGGGTGATGAGGATGCAGGGGCGTATCTGTGTGCCCAACGTAGATGGGCTTCGGGAGTTGATTCTTGAGGAGTCCCATAGTTCGCGGTATTCCATCCATCCGGGTACCGCGAAGATGTACCAGGATCTGAGAAATCACTATTGGTGGTGAAGGATGAAGAGGGATATAGCAGAGTTTGTAGCCAAGTATCTCAACTATCAGCAAGTCAAATGTGAGCATCAGAGACCGGGAGGGTTACTTCAGCAGATTGAGCTTCCAGAGTGGAAGTGGGAGCGGATCACCATGGACTTTGTGGTTGGACTTCCTCGGACTTTGAGGAAGCATGATACTATGTGGGTGATTGTGGATCGCCTGACCAAATCAGCCCATTTCCTTCCAGTACTGACTACATATTCATCGGAGAGGTTGGCTGAGATTTATATCAGAGAGATTGTTCGCCTTCACGGTATTCCAATATCCATCATTTCAGACAGAGGTACACAGTTCACTTCACAGTTCTGGAGAACCATTCAGCAAGAGTTAGGCACCAGGGTAGAGTTCAACACAACTTTTTACCCTTAGATGGACGGGCAGTCCGAGCGTACGATTCAGATCCTCGAGGATATGCTTCGTGCCTGTGTGCTGGATTTTGGAGGGTCATGGGATTGATTCTTGCCTCTTGCAGAGTTTTATCATAACAACAGCTACCAGTCCAACATTTAGATGGTGCCGTATAAGGCATTATATGGTAGGCAGTGCAGGTCTCCCGTGGGATGGTTTGAGCCGGGCGAGGCCCGATTGTTGGGTACCGACTTGGTTCAGGATGCCCTAGACAAAGTGAAGGTGATTCAGGAGAGACTTCGCACACCTCAGTCCAGGCAGAAGATCTATACGGATCGGAAGGTTCGTGACTTGGCATTTATGGCTGGTGATCGGGTTTTGCTTTGACTATCGCCTATGAAGGGCATCATGAGGTTCGGGAAGAAAGGTAAGCTGAGTCCGAGATTCATTGGCCCTTTTGAGGTGTTGCGACGTGTTGGGGAGGTTGCTTATGAGCTAGCCCTGCTTCCTAGCCTAGCAGGGGTTTATCCGGTGTTCCACGTCTCCATGCTCCGGAAGTATCACGGTGACCCGACTCATGTCTTGGATTTCAGCTCACTCCAATTGGACAAGGATCTATCATATGTTGAGGAGCCTGTGGCTATATTGGACAGGCAAGTCAGAAAGCTCAGGTCAAAGGATATTGCGTCAGTAAAGGTTCAGTCAAGGGGTCATCCAGTCGAGGAGGCGACTTGGGAGACCGAGCAGGATATGCGGAGTTAGTACCCTCATCTTTTCCCAGCTTCAGGTATGTTTCTATGCTCGTTCGAGGACGAACAATTTTCTTAAGAGGGGGAGGATGTAATGACCCGGCCGTTCGTTTTAAGAATTTGCGCCCCGATCCCCTATTTACCGCTTTTCCCATGTCTATTTATGTTATTGGAACTTGTCGGTGCGTTTAGTGATGAAATAAGGATTATTTTGGACACATAGTCCATAAATGTGGATTTTAGCTTTAGAAATATGGTCGTAGCTAGATCTGTGTGAAGACGAATTCGGAATGGAATTCTGTTGACTCCGTTAGCTCCATTGGGTGATTTCGGGGTTAGGAGCGTACTCAGAATGTGTTTTCGAGGTCGGTTGTGGATTTAGGCTTGAATTGACGAAAGTTAGAAATTCGGCGATTTCGGCCGATAGGTGAGATTTTGATATCGGACTCGGAATGGATTTCCGAAAGTGAAAGCAGGTCCGTAATGTCGTTTATGACCTGTGTGAAAACTTTGAGGTCATTCGGATGAGTTTAGACCTGTTTCGGCGTCGGATGTGAATTCTAGAAATTTCCTAAGTTCTTAGGCTTGAATCTATGCATAATTGATGATTTTGATGTTACAAGATGTGTTTTTAAGGCTCGACCAAGTTTGAATAAGGTATTAGGGTTGGTTGGTAGGTTTGGTTGAGGTCCCGGGGGCCTCGGGTATGTTTCAGGTGCCCAAACGGGCATATTTTGGCCTAAGTCGTTTGTTGGTTTTCTGGTTTTACAGCAGCAGATAAGTGTTCTCTACGATCGCGTGAATCAGTCCGCGATCGCGTAAGGTATATTGAGGCTGGGGGAGGTGCAGTGTTTTACTCTATGCGGTCGTGTGGCCTCAAACGCGATCGCATTGTTGTAGGATCAGAAGGTCCGCGATCTCAGACCTTTAATCGCGATCGCGATGAAGGAATTTCAGGTGCGTGTTTCATTCTCTCCGCGATCGCGACTCATTGTACGCGATCGCATAAGGCAAATGCCTTGGCAGAATATTAAAACCCCAAATCCGAGGGTTTATGCCATTTTCATATTTTTGAATTTGAGAGCTCGGGAAGGGCGATTTTTGAAGACTTTTGCACCTGGGTAACTTGGGTAAGTGATTTCTATCCCTTATAGATCAAATACCATGATTCCGATCTTAAATTCAACCTTTAATTTCGAAAATTATGGGGAAAATGGGATGAACTTCATAGACCGAATTATTGAGTTTTGGTTGGGTATTTGACCTCCGATTTGAGAGATTCTTATATGGTTAGACTCATGAGTGAATGGGTGTCCTGAAAATATAAATTTTACCCGATTCTGAGACATGGGCCCGGGGGACTTTTTGGGCGATTTGCTTATAAATAATTAGCTATTTTGTTCCCTTGAAGTGATATTTACATCATGCAATCGATTTGAATAGATTTGGGCCACCCGGAGTCCGATACTCGTGGCAAGAGCTTGGTATTGTGTTGATTAGTGTAGTCCAGGTAAGTGGCTTGCTTAATTCTGTGTTGGGGACTTTCCCTTAGGCATTTTTATTCTGATTTTGTTGTGTGGACGCCATGTACGCGAGGTGAAGAGTGAGTACACGGGTCATTGTTGCTAAAATCCCATTTTTACTCCATGAAATCGCTCATTTTCATTCATATATTACTGTTTCCTATCTTAATTGAGTAGATAGCCTAAGAGTAAGCATGCCTACCTGTTCTGACTTGATTTCCTCTTATTTGCTACTAGTCAGCTCATGCTTAGGTAATTTTACTCTATCCTTACCTGTTGTTCTTCCTGGACTGTTTAGTTAAGCCATAACTGACATACTTCTGCTTTGCATATTTAAATTGGGACTACGGACCGAGATCCGGGAGCTTTCCCCCTGTACTGCATTCATATTTAAATTGGGAATACGGATCGATATCCGGGAGCTTTACCCCTGTACTGAGATGCATATTCAAATTGGGACTATGGACAGAGATTTGGGAGCTTTCCCCCTGTACTGCATAGCATATTTAAATTGGGACTACGGACTGAGATCCGGGAATTTTCCCCGTGTACTGCATTGCACAATTATTGTTGAGATTTATGTTGTGCTGAGTCGAGGGCTCTATTTATGTTATTAAATCTTTTCGTTTTCGTTAATCCTATTTATCATTGCTTGTCTATCTCTCACTGTTTTAAAATTGTATATTGACTTGTTTTACAAACTCAGTAGGGCTCCACCTGACCTCGTCACTACTTGACTGGGGTTAGGCTTGGCACTTACGGAGTACCGAATGTGGAGTACTCACGCCCTTTCCTGCGCATGTTTTCCCCATGTGCAGATCTAGGTACCAACTCTCAGTATCGTGGCTAGGAGTTGTCTACCAGCAGCTAGGAGACCACGAGGTAATTCTGCCGCGTCCGCAGAATCCGTCGAGTCCCCTTCTACTCTAGCATAGGCATAGAAAGACTTTTACATTTTTCCCGGTGTTTCATTGTATAGAGCCATATTTGCTAAAGAGCTTGTGACTATGGTGACATTCAGAGTTTTGGAAAGTAAAATTGTATATGCTGACCAACTACGTTATATCTAATTGATATCCTTTCTGTCTTTATTTTTTTGATTATGTTATTTCCCGCAAAGTCTAGGCTTACCTAGTCATAGAGACTAGGTGCCGTCACGATACTTTTCGGAGGGTAAATTGGGTCGTGACACCCGGAATGCACACGTGAATCGAGGTAGTTAAAATTAAATCTTTTTATGGCTAATAAGCCTAGAATGGAGTTTTAATTCATAAAATGACCGCCTGGGTCATCACAACATCTAACATGAAATATTTCAGGAAGTGGTGGGTGTGGATGCAATTTTAATATTGTAATAGCAGCATTATTTTTAGAAGAATTATCAAATGACATACACAAAACTTTTTCTGCAAGATTATAAAATATAGCAATTTCATGGATAGTATTACTTATAAATGCACCAGTATGACTTTGATCTTCATCATATTTAAAAGCAATAATACTTTTTTGCACACAAAAATTATCATCTATCCAATGGCATGTAACAGTCAAATAATCATTTCCATTTACAGCACGACCAATATCATAAGTGAGAGAAAATCTACAAGAAAGTCTGGCGAACAAATAACGTTTATATGTCCGATATTGTCCAAAGAGCCTAAAAATATCAGATCTACAAGTACTTCTAGGAATACCTTTAAACATAGGGTTATAAACTCTTTGACTATAAGTAACAAGATACTGTGAAGAAGCAAAACTAAAAGGTAAACAACCTAAAATAATCATTTTAGTTAATTCTTCCTGATCTTTCTTAATATCGTATTTACCCATTAACCCCCCAGTGTTCGGGATAAGTTTTTATTGCCCATATTCCTCATCTACTCCCCAATCAAGAGAGTGGAGATCTACCATATGCCTGCGAAGTTTACCCGTTCCCCCTCCCTTACCGGGATCATGTTTATAAACTTCCTTACAAATTCGACATCTTACATTATTTTTATGTTCTTCTAGTCTATCAAAAAAATCACAACACTTACTTCTTAATCTTCGATTCTTCTTAATAGGGAGGGGAGGATTACTTGTTCCACCCCTATTATTTTGAGTTTGACTAGTATTACCAAGTGTAGTTGGTGGCGTTTCAAGATTATCGAGTGATTGAATATCATCTAAATTATCATCTAAATCATCATCTATACCATAATTTTCTTGAAGTCGCTCATAATCTACATTTAAATTTTCGGGTGAACTTTCAGAAATATGTGTAAAGCCTACTAGAAGAACCAACACCTCTTGATCTTTTGGAAGTTTTCTTACTACCACCTCTACTAGTGCACGCTTTTTTGGCTGCTCTAAGTAAATTCGTTATGTAAATTAAATTAAGAAATTAAATTAATAATTCTAAATAATAAAATAAGTGTACACCAAAGAAGAGAAAGAGATGAAACGGGTGTACCGGGATTCCGGATGCCACACTAATTTTGATATAGAAAATCAAACTTCAATTGATAGACCGATACTTGATAGTTGATAGTACTTGATACCAAACTTCACTTGAATTAGAATACTTGATAATAATAATTTTGTAATTGCTAAACTAAATATTTGATGAAACTTGAAATAAAAAGTAATTGAGAATTTAAGAGCAATAATTAATAATATCAAAAGAGAATTGAGAGAAATTAGAGTAGTAAGAGAATGAATTGTGAGGAATAATGAAGAAGAAGGGGGGCTATTTATAGTTTATAAAAGGTTAAAATTTTAATTTATCAAATATTAGGAGTTGGGGAGGGGGGGGGGGTTACTTTCTTAAGGGGTAGGCCGAAATGGCCATTTCTACAAAAAAGGGCCGTTGGCTAACGGTTATTTTTGAATTTGACCGTTGGCAACAGTCAGAAAATTTTAAAAAATATTGAACAGATATCGGGTTGAACCGGGTTGCAACCCGTTAAGAACCCGTTAACGGGTTAGCGGGCTTTGCGGGTTCCGGTGCACCGGTATCCAAAATGTGTTTATATAAAACCCACTCCCGGCCCAACCCGTCCTAGCCCACCTCATTTTGCTACAGTAACGAGCTGAACCGGGTTGTAAATGGGTTAGCCCGACCCGATTAACAGGTTTACTCTAAATTTTGAACAAAAAAAAGCTAAAGCTGGGTTTCTTTATAATAAGAAAATTTACATCAGCTAGCTTATAAAATCCTACCTTAACACGAGAGCATATGAGCCTTAATATCCATATTACATTGGTTAGGCAGGTGATCACTCCCAACTCTAGTCCTAAAAAGGATAAGCGGTCGCGGTAAATATAATCCGGTCTAAGAGTTCGGAGTCGAACCCCACAGAGAACTAAGGTTTCGCCATAATTGTTCAATATCGCTAAGAAGACAAGCTCGAATAAGTTTCTAAGTTAAAAAGATTAAGATTCTTATATCTAACTAATTAACTAAGAAACTAGAGCAGTAAATTACAACTAAAGATACTAAGGGTTGGAGATTAAATTTAGGAGGTCTAGAGTTATAATTTCCCCAAATGTTGGAGTCCTTCCCCCTATGTTCCATACAATTTCACCTATGTATTCTCTATTGGTCGTGAGAACTTTAGGTGACGTAATTCTCTCTCGAGCAACTACAACAATTTACTAGACATATTCTCTCGAACTACGCTAATTGGCTTTATCTAACGGCTCATAATGACCACATCAAGGCTTTGTTATTTCTAAACCTACCTTTAAACCTGCTGTATTGATTACTCACATACGTTAGGAGTGACGTTGTTCAACAACCACCTAAATCTGTATCATTTCTCAAGCAACACATAATAAATAGGCACAGTCAATCGATGGCCATTCAATCAACTGAAATAAGCACGTAGTTGAAAAAATAGACAAATTCAAAGGTTAAATTATATTAAAACATAACAAGAATTCATCCTCCAAGAAGTTCCATCAAAATCCTAGTTAACAAATTATCTAATCATAATAGTATGCATAACTACAATACTATAATTCATAACCAATAATGGGAATAGGAAGAAGGAAGTGAAAAACTCGTAGAAGAATTCCCCGCCTTGCTCCTAGTGTGTTCTTGCCTCCTTAGGTCTAAAGTGTTTCAAAAGTCCTCAAAATACTATTTTTGCATGTATATATACCAAGAGGGTTGGGCCCAAACAATTATACCTTCTCCTACGCGAAAAAGGACACTTTTCCCGGATAGGACGTGCGAGGCCGCGGATCAACCGCGGATTGACTGCGGATTTTGCCCAGTTCACTGCCCCATTTGCGCGGTCAATGCGCGACCGCGCACTTTCCGTGCACTTTTCACCATGTTATGTTTGGAATTTGGAAAAACATAAAATAATAAATTTTATCCCTTTTAATTAACTTTACAACCATATATTGTGGAGCCCAAATGGAGTTTTGAACGAACAGTTATTTGCATTTTACTAGAAAGTGCACAATATACCTACTCGATTCTTCGTCCGTTCTTAACTATCATCTGCTGATCCCCGAACACGATCCCAGATTAATATCTTGGGATTTTACTCATAATTCAAAGCTCCAAATCACTTGAATTCATTCCATAACATCTACATAGCTCAGAATCACTCCTACAAGACATAAGACACACAATTAGTGTAAAACACAAGCATTAAAGCTTAAAAAACTCAATTAAAATACAGTAAATTAGAGTGTAAGAAGCGACTAAAATACATAATTATAGCCTATTATCAGCAGGTTAGTCATTTTATTGATAATTTAGAGCTTCTGAGAAGATCTATCTTTCATTCTTTGGGAAACTAAAAGTAGTGCAACCTATGAACATTTAACGCATGGAAGACATGAGGTGAACCCATTATAAATAGCAACATTCTATATAGATGATAGCTAAACCATGAAGTGTCCATGTCCGCAAGCATTTATGCAACCAAAACATATTTAGAATCATTTTTATTCATAAAATAAAATTATTCATGGTTTCTATAAAATACTTGTTCAACTAGCATCCTCACAGTCTATAATGACTTAATCCCTATTCAAGAAATAGTTTAACATATGATTTTTAATATACGAACAACAACTAAAAAAATAAATAAAGGAACACTTAACACAAGATTTTTCCAAAGGAGTACTAACAAAAATGATGACTTCAATAAACTCTCAACAAAAAAGGCATGAAGAATATCCATTTTTAATGACGTTTCACACAAAGATAAACTAATACATTTCAAAATAAATGATTCGGGCAGATACTATCTAGAATCGAACAAAAATAAGTAAAACAAAGTCTCTGACCTGTTGCACGACAGTGAACTAGGGCAAGGGTCTTTGATTTATCGGACTCCGGCCTCGAACTAACTACTTCGAACGATTCCGAAAAAATACCAAAACACCTCTGCTTTGACTAAAAATCAACCAATAGAGAACGAGAAATACCAAAAGAAAAGCTAGTGAAGGGGGCGACTGAAACTCTCAAATTTGGGGTGAAAGGGGGCGGCTCCATCCTTTTTCTTTTTTCAATGGCCTCAAAACACCATTATTTATAATGAAAAATATAGGGCTTAATTTCTTGGTTGGATTTTGTTTACCTTGAAAATGGTAATTACAATTATATTTAATTTTGTGATTCTAAAAATACATGACTTATTTTAATACCAATTGTTTAGGCAGTAGATGCTAGGTGAGAAATGATAAAATGAAATAAGAGCGAAAGATAATGAGATTATGCAAACCGAGCAGTGGAGAGACGGAATGAGCCTCAAGCTTGGTTGGAATGGGCCTCGAGGCCGAGCCCAAGAGCTTGACAAAGGGCTGTCGAGAATAATATAGCTGTATCGAAGGCCTTGAAGATGGACTATTAGTGATTAATAACGAGTAATAAATGAATAACAACTAATAAACACAATAAATGAAAGGCAATAAATCAGTGAAACAATTGTAGAGAATGTTTGAATTAGAGAGCAGAGAATATTCTTGTTCTTGTATTGAATATCATGTGTCTTACAAAGTGACAAGGGTCCCCATTATATATGAGGGGGAATCCCAACATAGTACATGTGTAATTATTACAAAAGAGAGATGGTTGGTACAACCATTTAATGCCACGGTACGGGCTTGTACTATTTTGCATACTTGGTCAGCTTTAACCACGCGCCTTTTGGGAATTTCCCGCCTTTCCATGATGGTCTTCGATCTACACTTCTTCGGGGTCGAGAACCCTTGATATGCCTCCTTGAGGAATGTACCTCGGAGTTGAACTTCATATTCCGCCCCGATACATTCGAGGTCGAGGCTCGGAACGCTTTAGAAGCATAAATTAGACTTCTCCGATTTTACCGTATATAGATATTCCCCGCGTTTCTTGGAATGAAAAGACAAGAAATGATTTTGAGTTCACCAACTTTTAAATGCCTTCATTGTTCTGTCAGCCATGCCGCGTATGCGACTGACGTGATTGGAGAGATGCTTCAAAAGCCAAATTCGCAATGTCTTCGAAAAGATTCAAATTTATTACGACGACTAGCTGCCTTTTGGCTTTCCTCAACTTGTGCGGTAGGACCCTATAAATACTCCTTCTCCTGCCCCTCTCCTTTCATTAATTCTTCTAACCTTTTTTAAAAAGAGCTCTCATTACTTCTTTCTTGTGTCCCCTTTCTGATCAGCTCCCTCTCGTTTCCTTCTAAATCTTTCAGCAGGAATGACAAAGGCCTCCAAAACTATTTCACAAGATGATACAGCCCCCTCCTCTTCACGTTCCTCTATGGGAAAGGAAATTGTTCCCCCCAAATCTCGAGGAGTGCATCCCCGGAACCTGCAAAAAGACCTCTAATTTTAAGGTCGATAAACCTTCCTCGAAGTCGGGGCAGTGTGAACCCATATCCAGACATGTTAGCCTAATAAATAACATCGAGAAAGTGAAAGCCGACTGCCGTTGGGGAGATGCGGTGCAAGTGGAGATTCCCTCTCGGGAGGAAGACATAACAACCAATAAAATCGTCTTCCTCAGTGTATACACCTATCCATTTATCCTAGGCCCGGTAGGGCTGTCTTCACCATCGATAGACCCCGTCGTTCTCGATTTCTGCAAGCGATATCAAGTGACGCTCGGCCAGATTCACGCATCATTTTGGCGTACTATTTACATGATTAGTCATTTCACAAATATGGTCGAGGGGATGCCTTTCACCCTTGAGTACCTGATTAGAATGTACAGTCCCCGACTTTATCGAGGTGGTCTGATTAAACTTCAACGTCGGTCCTCAAGGGTTTTCTTTGCTTGCACCGATGAAGGAAGTGATAGGGGTGGATGAGCTAATTTTTTCAAGTTAGGACCTCGGATTTGATTCCATTCGAAAGGATGCTGTTCCCCGAGGAATGGAATACGAATCGTAAGTCAATACTTTAATTTTCCTTTATGCCAATTAACCCTTAAACTAATTCCTTTTGACGACGCAGTCGTTGTGTGGTATCCCAATGCGGTTAAGGATCTCTCGAGCTGGGTTCACCACCTTAATTCTACCTGCCTGTATGCCGAGCGTGTGTGGCACGACCTGGCCAGGGGTCGATGGGAAGCTAAAACTCATGGTGTGGCCTTTCCTTTTCCAATACATGAGTTCTGTTTAAAAGAGACACCCCCTGAATATATTCTGATTTCTTGTGTTCTGTGTTTATGCAGGCCTGGGGGAGGCCTCTTTGATGAGAGAAGCATTTCCTGGGGAAGCAGATATCCAAAAATCGAATGAAGAGAAGAATAGAAAGAGGGAATCGTCGACCGAGCCTTTGGAGCCAAAGAGGACTATGGCGCAAAGTTCTAAGGCCGACTCTGCGGCCTTAGATGAGAAAACAATTTTCCTGATATCGACCAAGGGAAGTGGAAGCATAATTGCTTCTGCCTTTGCTGATCCGTTGACTGTTGAGCCAAGGGCTTCTAGATTAGGAGTCGATGATGCCATATTACCTGGGACATAAGAGGTTTTCGAGGGTAGATCAGATGATGTCCCTGATCCGATTGTCAGCCGAAATATTCTACGGGCCGAAGGGCACTCGGTAGATGAGTTATGGGAGCCTAGCTGCGAGCCGAAGGCCTCGATTGACCTAGCCAGGGTTAGTGATGTAGGTGACTCTCTGCCGGTTTCAACATTTTCCCCCATTGAGATACAGGATGCCCCAAATATAAAATCTTTCGATGCAGGGGAACCCCTCGAAGGGAAGGACGTAGCTGAGGGGCTCTTCACTATGGCCGAGAAGAATCCGAACTTAATGCCTTGCTTATTTTCGAGGAAGCTGAAAAGCTTTGCAAACATGTAATTTCTTCGTCGATTGTTTTGAGCTTTGATTATAATTTCTTTGACTTTCCTTCTTTCAGGAGAAAGTTCTTTACAACAGGACCACAACCAAGTTTTTGTCTGAGCTGACCCATTACGAGGGGGAGTGCAGGAGATTTTTGTCGGAGGCGGATGAGCTCAGGGATCTTCTTTCTCAAAAGTAGGAAGAAATGCTGGACCTTCGAGTTTGTTTAGAAAGGGTATCTCGGAAACGGAGCGATCTTTATGAGCAGGTAAATAGCCTTCATGTGCTTCCTTATGTAATTGATATCAGTACTTAACCCTTATCGGGTTGATCTTCGCAGCTTAAGGAGAAAGATGCCCTGATGTGGGAAGGATTCATAACTAGGGATGCTGAGATCCTTGGATTTAGGCAGTGTGTGAACAAGATAACCTATGAGAGAGACATCCTCCACGGGATGTTAACCTCGATTGAGCTTTGCCTCCGGGATGCAAGGGCTGAAAGTAGAAAATATAAGGACCTATATGATGAATAGGTCGTTGCGCTATCTTAAATTAAGGTTGAAGCTGATGCGCTCATAGCCTCGTATAAAGTTAATGATGCTTCTGCAAACGCCCAGTCCAGGAAAGTAGCCAAGGAGGCCGAGTTTAAAATTGCCAGGTCTTGGAGCATGCCAGATTAAATTCTCGGAGGCAGGATCTCGAGGACATTCGTGCAGGGGACCTCGATTTTCCTGCTGAGATCGAGAAGGTGAAGACCATAGAAAAGGAATCGGAGGCACTGCTTGCTTTCGAAGATGACTAGAGCAGTGGCTCGGAAGATGATGAAGATGAGAGTGAAGTCCCCGAGGGGAAAGAGGCCATTGAAGACCTGGGGGCCGAGGGCCGAGTTGCTGAAAGCATAACCTCCGAGGGAGCAGTTGAAGGAACACCCTAGCTGTAGATTAGGTTTTCATTTATTCTTTTTCCCTGTGCAAGGGCTCCGATTTTGAGCTTTGTAAATATTCTTTGCGAACCTCTATAATATATAAAAGGTCTTTCATTATTCCTTATTTCTTTTTTGGTTTCTTGGAATAGGCTCTGACGTCCGTCGACTATTAGTACGATAAATGGGACTTAGAAATGGAACCCTTGGGGTTATAAATTGGCCCTGAAGCTTTTAGGCTGGCTCATAGGCTCTTATGCATTGGGTCGGTACGACCTTTGATATGGCTGGTGACTTGGGTCTTACGCATTGGCCCTTAGGAGGTTTTTTAGTTAACCGTTTAGGGCTCAGTATTCGGGTCGGGTTTTGACTCGAGATCATCTACCCTTAGGTTATTCAAATCGGCCTTGAGGCTCTTTAGGCTGGTGCTTAGGTTCTTACGCATTGGGTCGGTACGACCTTCGATATGGCTGACGACTTGGGCTCTTACACATTGGCCCTTAGGTGCTTTTTTAGTTCACTGTTTAGGGCTCCGTATTCATGTTGGGTTTCCACTCAAGCTCATCGAACCTTAGGTTATTCAAATCGGCCCTGAGGCTCTTTAGGCTGGCGCTTAGGCTCTTACACGTTGGGTCAGTGCAACCTTCGATATGGCTGGCGACTTGCGCTCTTACACATTGGGTCGGTACAACCTTTAACCGGTTCTTTTCGAAGTACTTTCGAAGTAATTGGAGGCCTGTGATTTTATGACGACGGTCGAACGTCTCCGAGTTGCATTAGTTTGGCCGGAGCCTTATGACGGTGGTCATTTTATTTGGCCGTAGTCTTTTAGTGCACGAATGAGATAGCCTCGGTGTCTATATTGAGGGTATGCCTTTTTAGGGGTCTTACAATTTCGAATATATATCCTTGACTTTGATATCGGTATTACGCCTTTTTAAGGTCTTACAAATTTGTACATGCCTTACTTAAGGTCTTACAAATTTGATATTGCCTTGCTTGAGGTCTTACAGTTTTGATTACATTGGTGCCTCATTGAGGGCTTACGGATGCGGTATTGCCTCATTGAGGGCTTATGAGCTCGAAGTTGCCGGCCCTGAGGTCTTATGGTTTTGAGTTTCGATGGCTCGATGGGTGAGCTCGATGTTGCCGGACCTGAGGTCTTAAGGCTTCGAGTTTCTAATGTTTTGATGGGGTGTTTGTCGATGGCAGTCCCCGGGATATCGAAAGTTTTTGGCTCTAGGGTCGTTCCTTGCCTCATCGAGGTCTTATATTATTGATATTGCCTCATAGAGGGCTTATACTGTGGATATTGCCTCATGGAGGGATTAAATTGTTGCCTCCTTGAGGGCGTATGAGATCGAAGTTACCTACCCTGAGGTCTTACGGCCTCGAGTTTTGATGACTCAGTGAGGTGGCTGTTGGGGACAGTCCCTGAGTTGCGATTATGCCTTACAAATTTGATGTTGCCTCGTTGAGGGCTTACAAGCTTGAGCACACCTTGTTGAGGTCTTATGGATGCGATATTGCCTCATTGAGGGCTCGTGTTTTTGATACTGCCTCATGGAGGGCTTACATTGATGCCTCATCGAGTGCTTATGAGCTCGAAGTTACCTTCCCTGAGATCTTACGGCCTCGAGTTTATGGTGTCAGTCTCCAAGTGTTGGGAAGTTTCTGTCCCTGGGGTCGTTTCTTGCAAAAATAGCAAACTTCTTTGAAGGGCGAAGTGTTTTGATGATAAAAGACTCTCTTTCGATTACTCAGTACAAGTATACATGTTTTTTCCATCGAGGGTTCGATTATTCTACGAGGACACAGTTCATTTGACCGTTTGGTCTGAAACATCATTCTCCTGTCGAGACCCTTTTTGGCATATTTCAGATTCCTCGAGGGGGTTATTTCCGGGGGGATGCCCCTCAGTATTTGAGGTAGATTGAGGAGAAGCCTCGAATACTTGTTGAGGTACCCTCAGGTAGCATATAGTTGTTGCCTCGTTAAAAACCTCGCCGGTAAAACCCGTTTGAGATAAAATCCGACATGAGGGAAAAAGAGCACAATGCATGTTTTTCAAACCCAAGGTCTTAAAGTTGAAGGATGTTGCGGTGTCTTCCATTGGACACCTGTAAAACGGAAATTATTGTGAAGCACAGTCACTATTATTTTTAGAAAACCAACACTAAAACAGTCACTATTATTTTTAGCCCCACGGTGGGCGCCAAACTGTTTACCTTAAAATGGTAATTACAATTATATTTAATTTTGTGGTTCTAAAAATACGTGTCGTATTTTAATACCAGTTTTTTAGGCAGTAGATGCTAGGTGAGAAATGAGAAAATGAAATAAGAATGAAGGATAATGAGATTATGCAACCCGAGCAGTAGAGAGACGGGGTCTCGAGCTTGGTCGGAATGGGCCTCAAGGACGAGCCCAAGAGCTTGACAAGGGGCTGTCGAGAATGATATAGTAGTATCGAAGGCCTTGAAGATGACCTATTTGTGATTAATAACAAGTAATAAATGAAGAACAACTAATGAACACAATAAATGAAAGGCAATAAATCAGTGAAACAATTGTAAAGAATATTTGAATTAGAGAGCAGAATATGTTCTTATTCTTGTATTGCATATCATGTGCTTTACAAAGTGAAAAGGGTACCCTTTATATATGAGGGGGAATCCCAACATAGTACATGTGTAATTATTACAAAAGAGAGATGGCTGGTACAATCATTTAATGCCACAGTACGGGCTTGTATTATTTTGCGTACTTGGTCAGCTTTAATCATGTGCCTTTTGGGAGTTTCCCGCCTTTCTATGATGGTCTTCGATCTACGCTGCTTCGGGGTAGAGAACCCTCGATATGCCTCCTCGAGGAATGTACCTCAGAGTTGAACTTTGGATTTCGCTCTGATACATTCGAGGTCGAGGCTCGGAACGCTGTAGAAGCATTAAAATCGAACTTCCCCGATTTTACCGTATTCAGATTTGAAATTCAAACGGCCATAAGAGCCGTTCTGAAGGTCAAACCAAATCTCTGAGAAATCAGTCCTTCAGACATGGAGAAATAAAAATTTCAGAAGTCTTTTAGCTTCATATGTTGACAGACCTGTTGAAGAAGAGAGAGATATGAGTGTTCGAGAGACTTGCACAAAAATGGGGCGGACAACCTCTGTTCTTGGCTGAGCATCGATGGATTTTGTAATAATTTGAAATAAGAATTTGATTATGAATTTTGAGAGTCGACCCGAGCGGAGTTCGAAGTAGATCCTTGACCTGTGTTAGAGAGTTTGGTATTCCTCCCCAACAAACTGCCCCAGTTCACGGCTAAGATATAGTTCCGCGTTGCGCTATATTTCCTGCAAAGCTTAACTATGCTAAAAATATTTGTTTGGAAATAAGATGCAATATGAAATAAAACTAATTTTATGAAAATAATATTTAGACGTCAATTCATATGAAATGCGAATTTATTGTGCAAACATATAAAAATATAATTTTATGGTGATATATTTCATGATCGCAATGCCATATGAAAATTTAGCTTATGAAAATAAATGTATTTGGCAATGATTTATGAAAGATATGTTTTGGCAATGCTTATGCAAGCGGGACCACTCGGGTCGAAATAAATTGATGTCCTGTGTGAGGGAGGATTAGTTCTATGTCCTATTTGAAGGCGGACGGCCATGATATGTTCTATTTGAGGATGATTAACCCAATATATCCTATTTGAGGGCGGATGGACCCGATATATCTTATTTGAGGTCGGATTAACCCAATATATTCTATTTGAGGGCGGATGGACCCGATATATCTTATTTGAGGGTGGATGAACCCGATATAACCTATTTGCGGGCGGATGAATCCAAAATATTCTATTTGAGGGCGGATGGACTCGATATATCCTATTTGAGGGCGGATGGACCCGATATATCCTATTTGAGGGAAGATGGACCCGATATATCCTATTTGAGGGTGGATAGACCTGATATATCCTATTTGAGGGCGGATGGACCCGATATATCCTATTTGAGAGAATATGGACCCGATATATCCTATTTGAGGGCGGATGAACCCGATGTATCCTATTTGAGGGTGGATGGACCCGATATATCCTATTTGAGGGCAGATGGACCCGATATATCCTACTTGAGGGCGGATGGACCCGATATATCCTATTTGAGGGCGGATGGACCCAATATATCCTATGTGAGGGCGGATGGACCCGATATATCCTATTTGAGGGAGGATAGACCCGATATATCCTATTTGAGGGACGATGGACCCGATATATCCTATTTGAGGGTGGATAGACCTGATATATCCTATTTGAAAACGGATGGACCCGATATATCCTATTTGAGGGCGGATATACCTGATATATCCTATTTGAGGGCGGATGGACCTGATATATCCTGTTTGACAGAGGATAAATCTGATATATCCTATTTAAGGGCAGATGGACCCGATTTATCCTATTTGATGGCGGATGAACCCGATATATCCCATTTGAGGGAGGATAGACCCGATATATCCTATTTGAGGGCAGATGGACCCGATATATCCTATTTGATGGCGTATAAATCCGATATATCTATTCGAGGGCGGATGGACCCGATATACCCTATTTAAGGCGGATAAATCCGACATGTGATACTTGATTTGTAATTATAAAGATTGATGCAGTGCAAAGAGCTTGATATAGTGCAAAGATCTTTATATGGTGACCATTTTGTAGTGGTAATTCGTGGTGTGATGCAAAACTCATCGTGCAGTGACTTTGTCATAGCGAATATCCATGGTATGGAGAGCTAATGCAAAGCCTCTGTAATGATCCGACAGGTTGTTTGCTTTCTAGAACCCTGCACCCCTAAATAAGACTTCTCGTACTTGCTCTTACTGATTTATGACTTGTGAGGATGGTTGGTTTAGGATTTGGGAGAGTTTGGAGTGAAATCGGAACACTTGGTTCTTTAAGGTTGGCTTAAAAGGCCAAGTTTGACTTTGGACAACATTTTGACTAAACGACCTCGGAATCGGGATTTGAAGGTTCCAATAGGTTCATATTATGATTTCAGACTAGGTCGTATGTTCATATCGGATTCTGGATTACCCGGGAGCGTTTTGGCGCCTAATAGTGAAATTTGGTTCTTGAAAGTTTTAGAAGTTCTTTAAATTTGGTTTGGAACATGTTTTTGGTTATATCGAGGTCCAAACGGAAATTCGAGACCTGGAATAGTTCCGTAATGTCATTTAAGACTTGCACGCAAAATTTGGTGTCATTCCGAGTAGTGTAAGTACATTTCGGCGCATTGGAAGTAAATTGAAGAACTTGAAGTTCTTAAGTTTGATTCAATTGGTTTTGGGGTGCAATTCTTAGTTTTAATGTTGTTTCGGGCGTTCTGAGAGTTCGAGCGGGTCTATTTTATGATTTCAAACTTGTTGGTATGTTTGGACGGGGCCACTGGGGCCCAGATACCATTTGGACAATGAACAAGTTGAGTTTGAAACTCAAAAGAGTTGTTGGTGCACCAGTTCTGGTGTTCCCACACCTGCGGTTGGGCAGCCGCAGGTGTGAGCTCGCAAGTGCGGGCCAAGGGAGGGCAGCCCAAATCCGCAGGTGCGGCCCCTCCTCCGCAGAAGCGGTGAATTGTCCGCAGAAGCGGACCATTGTCCGCAGATGCGAGGGCGCAGGTGCGGAAATCACTGGAGGCAGTGAGCCTCATTTATTACGGGTTAGGGCCATTTTTATCACATCTTCTTCTACTCTTGGGTGATTTTAGAGCTTCTAAAGTGGGAATTTCGACCTAGTTTTGTGAGATAAGTAATTTCTACTTAATATGAGTTTAATACATATATTTTGGGTAGATTTTAACATGTAAATGGATAGAAATCATGGGTTTAGATGAAAAACCTAGGGTTTGCCAAAAATGAGATTTTACCACGAAATTGACCATGAAACTTAGTGAAAATTATATATTTATGTTTCTTAGGTTGTGGATAATAACTTTCTTCGAAAATTTTCGGAATCCGGACACGTGGGCCTGGGGATGAATTTTTAGGAATCTTGTAATATGAGTTGGGAATTGCTTTAATGGTTGGGATATGAACTTTTAAGCTTATATTGATTAGTCTTTACATTATTTGGATAGTTTTGGATTGTTCGACACCAAATTGAGGGTTTGGGGCATAAGCTTGGACCAGGAAAGTAGGTCTTAAAGCGAAGTAAGTCTCTTTTCTAACTTTGTAAGAGGGAAGTTTTCTCATAGGTGAACTTAATTAATATGTGATTATGTGTGGGGGCTACGTAGCACGAAGTGACGACAGTCTGTACGTAGGTACTATTCCTGTTATGTCCGGGTATTTTTAGGCTTATAACATGCTTTGTGGACACCGTTAACTGATCATGTATGTTGATTTCATTGGATAGGAAGTAAATATAAGATTTTAAGAATTTCAAAGATTTCAAGTAAATTATTATTTTGAAAAGAATTGAGGAAAGTTATGTTATATTTATATGTAACCGCATCGCAATCATATTCCGCAAGTGGGTGACTATTTCCACTACTCTCATGGGAGCGGGCCGTTCGCCTCGACAGGTTAATAGATGCATCTATTGTTCGCGTCGTTCGACCCTCGGCAATACACAATTTACATTTTATGTTGGATCGGGCCGAACGTCCGCGGTGGAATTTATGTGTGATACTAGGGCTGGAAGCCTTCTTATAATTCTTATAAATTTACTGTTTTAGAGATCATTTGTTTTAAATGAAGTATTTTGGGTTCTTGAATATGATGGAAGAACCGTTAAGTTATTTCTTGTTCTGAGTTTATTTTAATTCTATATATTGTGTTTATTTAGAATCACACATTATTATATTGTTGGCCCTAGTATGTGTCGAAAGTCCACCCCTCGTCACTACTTTTTCGAGGTTAGACTAGATACTTACTGAGTACATATTTTTATGTACTCATGCTATGCTTCTGTACTTGATTGTACATGATTTGAGGTGGGTGCATCTGGTCACCAGTCCGGCGCGTAGATTGATTTTCCAGCTCGAGACTACCCAGTGAGCTACCCTTTTAAGTCGTTCTGCCGCAGCTAGAGTTTATCTTATGCTTTATTTTTCTGTCTATTTTATTTTAGACTGTAGGGCAGCATTTGTTTTGTATATTCTACTAGATTTCCCATATACTTGTGACACCAGGCCTTGGCACACACACTAGTAGACTTTTTTTTATATTTTGGGTTATATTTAAATGATTACGGTTGCATTCATAGTTCCGTCTAAATCTTGTTATATTGGTAAATACTAAAAATATTTTTCAGTTAATGTAGAATTTTATCTACTTAGTGATTTACTCGAACGGGAGATTTTTAGTTTAATTAGTGTTGGCTTTCCTAACAATGGTGTTGGGCACCATCATGGCCTAATACGAAATTAGGTTGTGACAGCCTTTATAAAAGAAAATATTCAAGAAGCGGTGCCAATAAATTGGAAATTTGCATGCTGAAGTTTATTATTAGTAAATTCCCGCACTCAAAGAAAATTATGAGTTTTAAAATATAATTTAAGATAACTCGGCTTGATCCTTTTCTTCCTCTTGAAACTTCTAACTTGATGTTGAGCTTTTAGGGTAGCGTGTAATATTATTTAAGAATAGCTAAATATTTCCTCTGCCTTACTCAAAGAGAATTCGTTAGCATAAAAAGAAATGGTTGCCTTGCATGGAACGTTGAAGTTTTGGCATTGAATTTGCATCTTTATAGCTATGGCATTTCAAAACTTGTTGATGCAAATGTGACAAGAACTTATCATGGAAATCTGACTTCTGCTTTGCCAATTTTACTATGATGATACCGAACCCATAGGGATGCCTACATATCCTCTCTTAAACGGGAATCAGGCCAAAACGTAGTTCATTACAATAGTCTTAGAAGAATTGCAAAAGAGTAGTTGTTACTAAAGATGGGCAGGTGGAGAATGGTTGCGATATGGCACCATTCTCAGTCTTCTTGATCTTCTATGTGTTTTCTTTTCAAATATCTTGTTGCCAATTTTGATGGATCTCCCTCGACAATAATTGTATCTGTGCTTGAAATGTTGCAGTTTTTGCTTGGTAACTCCTATTGTATTTTTATCTTGCCTTGCTCAATCATGCCTTGTATCTTGAATTTGAGTGCTAAACATTCTTCAGTGTCATGCCCCTGAATATATAAATGGAAGGTACAATTCTTGGATGGATCAAAGTTTTGAGGTCGATTCTTAGAGATAAATCCTTTTCTCAAATGTAGAAAACCTTTGGCTTTCAATCTTTCAAGTATGTAAACTAATGGCTCACCCAAAGGGGCGAAAGAGCACAACTTCATTTTCTTTTGCTGTCGAAGGTTGAATTGTGCTCAGGGATACTGCTTCTGAAAGTTCTATTGAAAATTTTGTTAGCGATTAGGCTGGAGGTGCATGCTTCTAAAGTTGGAATTGGCATAAGATTGCAAAAATTGATTATTGTCATAACATTGTGGCTGGTGCATAGTCATGGCAACTGAAGTATTACTTGATGGAAGGTTTGGTTAATATCTTGAGTTGTCGAACCATCCATAATTCTTACTTCATAAATGCTACATTCTAGATCTTTTCCAATTCGAATCAAATCGGAGAAATTGCGTGCACATGTTGCGAGAAGCTTATCAAAATATATGCCTTCTTGAATTTGAATGAAGGTTGAGGTCAATTCTCCCTCAGGCAATAGCAGATGTATTTTTGAAGCTTCTAATCTCAATCGTGTGGCATACTCTTGAAAGGATTCATGGGGTATTTTCTTTACTTTGAGAAAATCAGCCATGTGCGGGTCATGTCCAATGTTGAACTCATATTGCTTCACAAAATCGCGAGTCATATCTTCCCATGTACCCCATTTGCTAAAGTCTTGTTTGGTGTACCAAGTGAGTGCTAATCCGGACAAACTTTGAATGAATAATCTCATTCGAATGGCCTCATTATGTCCAATACCAAACAATCTGTTGCAATAATCCTTTAAATGAGCAATGAGATCTCCCATCCCGTTAAAAGTGTTGAATTTTGGCAGCTTATACCCCGGCTGAAGCTCAATATCGGGATGCAATCACAAATCTTTATATTTAAACTTTGATAATTTTTTGATTGCAGCTCTTCTTCATTGGCTTTCCTTAGATTGTGGAGCTCAGTATCCAAATTCTTACGATTGTTTGGCTGGATTTCTCTTTCACATCTAGCATATTGGCCCAACGCTAATTGGTCTTGCTTGTCTTCCCTAAAAGGAATTGCGGCCGCGGAAGGCTTGATATTGGGTTTTGTCATAGCTTGATTAGGAGTGTAGGTTAACGGTATTTGCGGAGAGATTGCATAAGTAGGATTTGGGAAAGAAGATATGGTTAAGCAAATTTTTTTATTTGAGCTGGAAGCAAAAGTTGTATTTGGAAGAAGGTTGAAAGTGCTTCCCAGATTAACCAACACGTTTCTTTGTACCACATTTTCCTCGGTATAATCACCTTCTACTTGCAATAATCTCATACCGGTACTGAATGCTTCAAACTTTTCTGCCATTATAGCCCCGTTGTTTATGCAGATTCGCAGCCAAAACAGTGTTCAATGCTAGGCAACCTTTAAAGAAAAAATAAAACTATACAAACAAGAAATAAAGCGTTAGCTTATTCATCATAATAAATGTACGAAATAATAAAGCATAGATTAATTCATGATATGGTTAAGAAGGAGCCCTAAACTAGAAACAATAGCCTAAGTTACAAAATGGATGGACGAGAATGACTTGTTATCTAAGGGCTCTAACTCTCGAGACTTGTCGACATGAAAATTAATTGATTTGAAGTTTTGTGAAAGGTTGACTCGTGCCGAACATCTAAGCATTATCTCTAGCTTATATCCTTTTCTTTGCATGACTCTAGCATATTTCAAAAATTACCCCATTCTTTAGGAAGTTTTGATGACTACTCCATAGCATGATGGCTTATGCAATTATACTCAATGTCTTCAAACCTGATCAATTTGCATAAAATTCCACCTCAGTTTCCTTCTTTGAGGGAAAAAAATTGCTATAATGAGACCGAACCCTATATAGACCGCTTACGTATTCCACCACGCGGATCAGTTCAGACATAGTTTATGGCAAAAAGGAAAATTACAACAAAATGCCTAATTAAGGGAAGGTGGGTGGGGAATGATAATCTTTCAAATTCTGTGATCTTGTTAATGATGTTTCTTCTTCATACACATTTTTGGCCGCTTAGAATGTCCTTTATAGTAAGAAAGAGTGCAGATTTGAAAAAATTGGGCATCACACTCATAAGCAGCTGTGTGAATCAGAGAGTAGCCTTTTTTGTTGGACGAGTTCTTAAGATCGTCTATCATTTCCTTGACGCCATCAATTTCTTGCTCTATTTGGGCCACTTTTTCTTTAAGCTTAGCAATCTTATCTTGGTATGATTCTGTTTTCTCGCCAGCAGCTTCATTCAACTAAGTCAACCACTACGATTTGGTCGGCTATATCCTACTTGAAGTTGTGTTGCTTTGATGTTCAACTCAAGTCAACCTATTTTGGAAAAAAAAATATATCTAGTCACTATGGGGTAGATAAATATTGAAGGCTAATGGTAGAATATTTGAGAATGCGTGCCTAAGAAACCGACGAGATCAGGTCTTATAATATTGTAATATTTAAGAGAGGCCAAAGATGGGTCATTTTGATAATAGAAAATAATTTGTTGGTATTTAGATATAGACAATCTCGGGATCAAAATAATTAATAAGGATATGGTAGTGAATTGACATTAAAAAAATCTAAAATCTATTTGTTTAGCATTGGCAAATCATAAAATTGTCGAGGCCAGGGAATATGGTGTCAACCATTTTGAGACTTATGGGATAGTACCTAGACTCATGTCCCAAAAGTTAGAATTAACGGATGCGTGAAGATTAATTTTGGTGACCCGAAATAAGACGATAAAAATACTTGAATTTAATAGGTGAAAATTTTAGAATAATTTGGCGATGCAAACTGACCAAATAGTGTCCTTTTATTGTTCAATAGATTGCGCAAGTTTGGACATCTACCAACTTATAAATAAGAATTGACACGAAGGTTGAAGATCTAAGACATAGATCGAATGCTAAATGGATTATATGAAACATGAAGCTATGAGACAAGTATTTTATTTTGTTGGAGATACAAGATTAAGTCGGAATTGAAAAAAAATTAAGAAACGATTGAATATTATGTGAGGCACGAGTGGAAATATTAAAAATAAGTATGTAACTATATTTGTAATAAAAGAACTGAAGAACGCGAACAAAATTAACTCACGAAATTAAATAGGAAAAATATTTTATCTAATTATGAAAATTATGCCAGTTTTTTTTAAGGAAGTAGGAATGACATCTTGATATAGTAAAGAAGATGCTATTGTTGTTTAAAGAAAATCTTTAAGGCTAGTTTAAGGCATGAATATGGAGGGATTTCATTATCCTAGAATGACGATAAATCAAGCTTGTTTGATAAGAATTGAAGGGCAAAGTTGTCACGCCCCAAACTAGGGGAGGCACGACTGGCACTCGATACTGTATTCGATCGAGTTAGC